>NW_004624737.1:32640739-32693792 GCF_000247695.1 Heterocephalus glaber | reverse complement strand
GTGTCTTGTTGGTGCTTGAGATGCTTTTTTAAGTTATATAGAAAAATGTTTAAGTGCTTTTCAGTTTTGTTTTGGTTGAGTTCTACTGTATTTGAATATTATTGTAGCTTTTTCCCTTGCATTGTTCTTCTTTGAATGGTTTTAATTTTTGAATGTGTGTGTGTTTGATAATAAAGTTATTTTTTTAAAAAAGACTCATCCCATTTAATATCTATTTCTTTAAATTCAAATTGTTCTATATTTAGCATTTTATTTGAAATGGCACTATAACCAAGTCCCCTATTAGAGCAGTCAAGATAAGGAGAATAAATATTTGAAGTAAAGTTTATCTCTCCATCCTGGAAAGGAAAAAACACTAGCCTGCCCATGTTCAGGAAACTGGCATGACCTCAGAATCCAAGCATTGCAGGGGGGCTGATGAGTCTGTTTACCCTGTCCCCTGTCTTTGGGCAATAATACGCCCAAATCTATTACCCAGGTCAGCTTTGCAGAAAGCCAAAGGGGGAAAAACAGCTGCTATTATTTGTTTCACTTTCTGGAGGAAGAAAAGAGTGATCATCAACATTGTCAAGAATCTTACTTGATTTCCTTACACCTTGCTGGTACAAGCTTTAAGATTCTCTTGGGCATTTTTGCTATGAGTTGAAATCATTTTAATAATTTGGGTTAATAACGCGCCTCTGTCACATTCTACCACAATGAATGAGGTGATAGAGAGGCTTACTCACGAGATTAACCCTAGAAAGATAAGGATTTAGACTTTTTTTTAAGAACATACTATTCTGCAGAATTTATGGGAAGTACATTTAATTATTTAATTACCAGGAGAACATTCCTTGCTCGGTGTCATAAACATTCCACTGGCTTGTTGGATGAATGTGTGTACTAGTTCTTCATAATCTCAGCCTTCTGCTCTCAAACTTGATCATTTCCTAATTTAACTCTTCAATTCAGTATTAACCCCCATATGTATGCCTGCTATTTCCCCTTTACTAATCTACCTTCTGTCAACCGTACCCAATCTGTTCACGGCCACTTTAAGTTATGAAGCCAAGAATTAACACATTCTGTGGAAAATATTACCCATGCCAGAGATGAGGGCATATATCCCAAAGGACACGCAGGAGCTCTGAAGTTTCTTACCAATGAATAACCATGACTGATAAAAATTATTTTTAAATAACCATTTAAAATCTCAGGAGATTGTCACAGGGGCATATAATAAATGGAACATTCACTTTTTAAGAAAATCTGCTACATTTCATTTAGAACTGTGAGAGTCTATGGCACCAGAGCCATGATCAGAGTGCCCAGGAAGATGGGACTTCTCCCCACCCACCCTCACCGCCACTCCCAGGAAGGAGCCAGTTCCCCACAAGAGGCAGGCTGTCAGCATGACTTCCTCCAGCTGTGTGTTGGAAAAGCTAAATTCCAAGTAAGTGCAGCCCAGAGGCCAGGGAATCTCTTCCTCCTCCCAGCCCTGAATCAGTGAGTGAAGGTTTTATCCCAAGTATAATGTTGGGATTTAGATCCAGAATGCCCCGCCAAAGCTTTATGAGTCCAGAAACAGGGCTAGGGGGAGGTGATTGGACTATGGGGGCACTACAGCTGACGTGCGGTTTGGAGGCAGGGGGCCTGATTAGACCCCTGGTAGATCAGTAGGGGTGTGACTTGGAAGGGCATTACCTCCCTCTCCTGCTCCTCCCTTGACTGCTTCCAGGTTACCTGACTGAGCAGCTTTCCTTCACCCAGGCCCTTCCACCACACACGCCATTTCTGCACTGGAACCTGTTAAGCACAGACTGAAACTTCTGAAACAGTAAGCCAAGATAATCCTCTCCTCCTTTAAGTTATGGGTGTCTCAGCAATGAGAAAGTGACTAAGACACATGGTAAGCAGAGAATACTGAAACCAGTACACCTTCACCTCAGCTCACTGTAGGGCACAGGTTCCATACCAGAAAAGCTGCGAAGACCAGAGGCTACTCCCAGCCCCATTCTCTGTTCAAAAACACGGTGTAACTCCAAAACAATCAGGGCATTGACCGCGTCTTCAGAACAGAGGCGTGGCAGAGAGGAACAGAAATGTAAAAGGGGACATTACTGCTGATTGTACAGAGAGAGAAGATTCTAAATAAATGCTATGAACAATTTAATTTAGATAAAATAAAAAATTTCTGTAAAGTCAAAATGAAAATGACTCACAAAGAAATAGAAAATTTGAATAGACCTTTATAGATAGAATTAGCAAATTTAAAACATGATACCAAAAAAATTCCCAAGAACGAATGACTTCACTCATAAATTCTACTGAACATTTAAAGAATAAATACCAGTTCTCCACAGAATTCTTCCAAAATAGTGGCAAATTACTGCCCAACTCATTCTGAGCCTGATACCAAGACAACACCCAAAAAAAATCACAAGAAAAGAAAACTACAATGTCTCATGAATAATAGATGCAAAACTCCTCCAAAAATACTAGCAAACTGTTTAGCAAGAATTATGACTGTTGTATAATAAAGACTTTGATCTTTATCCAGGTTCCTGGCATAGAGATTCCAAAGCTCTAGGGATTTCTTGAATGGCAGGAATGTATTTGTTATTTGTAAGCCTTTTGGATCACACCTGTGTTTATATTAATAAAGTAACTCACTGTACGCCCGAGATAGCCTCAGGATGGAGGTTAGAAAGACTGACTCTGTGGTTAGTTTGAGACATGTGATAACAGCCTGACCTCATAGCCTCCAGGAAAGGGAGGAAGGGAATAGAGGTTGAGGTCAATCACCTGACCAGTGTTCAATAAATCATCCCTTGTAACAAAATCCCAATAAAAACTCTGGACACAATCAGTAGAATTTCCTGCTTAGTGAACACATTGATGTACGGAAGGGTGAGGCACCCTGATTCTATGAGGAGAAGACACAAAAGCTTTGTGTCCCGAACCCTTGAAGCCCTCACCCTACGCGATTCCCCATTTAGCTATAATCATAAGTATAGAATTTTCCTGAGTTCAGTGAATCATTCCACTGAATTACCTAACCCACGGGGTTCATAGAAATACCTGATTTAGAACCAGTTGCTTTGAAGTGAGGACCGTCTTGTGGGACAGGTACTAACTGTGGTTGGTTAGTGCCAGAACTGAGTTGCAATACACTGGCTACTGTCAGAATAATGACCCACTGGGATTAATTCCAGGAGCACAGGGCTGTCTCAGCAACCAAAAATTAATTAATGTGATACATCATATAAACGGATACGGAATAAAAATCACATAACCACATCAGTAGATGCAGAAAATTATTTGAAAAAAATCTAGCATCCTTTCATGATAAAAGCAATAAACTAGAAATAGAAAGGAATTTCTTCAAACTGATAAAATCATCTCTAAAGCTCCACAGCTAACACTGCACTCAATGGCAAAAGTCTGAATGCTTCCCCACCCTTTCCAGAAATTGATAAGCTGATCCTAAAACTCCTGTGTAAATTCCAGGGACACAAAATAGCCAGAACAGTCTTGAAAAAAAAAACAAAGTCAGGGCACCTACACTTCTTAATTTCAAAACTTATTATAAAACAAGAATAGTTAAGACAGTATAGTGTCAGCATAAGGCTAGACATAGATCAATCGAATAGAATTGAGAGTCAAGAAATAAACATATTTGTGGTAAATTTTAAAAGCCAGCTGGGATTTTGATAAGGATCGCATTGAATCTATATATAAATTTTGGAAATATTGCTATCATAAGATCAAATCTTCCAATCCACGAACATGGCACCGTGGCACGTCTCTCCCTTAACTCAGATCTTCTTTGATTTCTTTCAATGATGTTTTGTAGTGTTCAGAGTATACATTTTGCACTTAAACTCTGGAATACCAAGAATTGCTGACAACCACCAGAAACTAATAAGAAGAAAGAAAGATCCTCTGTTAGACACAGAGGGAATATGGCCCTGCTAACACCTTAGTTTCAGACTTCTTGCTACCAGAACTCTGAAAGAGTAAATTTCTATTGCTGCAAGCCTTCCAGTTTGTGATACTATATTATGGCAGTCCTAAGAAACTAATATGGTTCCTCTACCCCTAGGAACTTGCGATTCATCTACTTACCTATCTGTTAATCTTCCACTGTTCATAGTATTCTTTGATATCTTTTTTATTTCTACAAGTTCAGTAGTGATGTTGCTGCTTTAATTTCTGATTCTAATAACTGGCTTCTCTCTCTCTCTCTTTCTGTCTCCTGTTCATCCCTCTGATTTAGCCAAAAGTTTTTCAATCTTTTCAAAGAGGCAACTTTGGATTTTGTTGATTTTTTGGTATCATTTTTCTAATTTCAAATTCATTTTTTCCAATCTTTACTATTTCTTCCTTCTTCTTGTTTAAGGATTTTTTTCAGTGTCTTAATGTGGAAGTAAAGTTTATTGATTTAAGATTTTCTTCTTTTTTAACATGGGCATTCAAAGCTATGAATGTCTTTCTCAAAAGACCTTTAACTGCATCTCATATGTTTTGATCTATTATTTCACTATTTTCATTCATCACAAACTATTTTCTGACTTTCCTTTGATTTCTTCTTTGGCCAATACATTAGTTAGGAGTGGGCTTAATTTCCATACATTGTGAGTTTGTTACATTTTTTTCTAGCTGTTATTTCTAATATCATTCCCTATAGTCAGAGAACATATAAAACATCTAACTTGAACCCCTGGGGTAAATGTTTTAAAATAGACATTTTTAGATTCACAGTAAATTGAGCAGAAATTACAGTTCCCATGTACTCCCACCCCCTTACACACACAGCTTCCCCCACTCTGAGTATCACTTAACAAAGCTGTCTATTTGTTTTCTTTTGTTTGTTTCTTTGTTTGGTACCAGGGATCAAACTCAGGACCTTGCCCTTGCAAGGCAGGCATGGTGCCACTGAGCTAAATCTCCAGCCCCAAAGCGGTCTATTTGTAACCACTGATGAGACTATTCTGATAGCACAGTATCACCCAAAGCCCATAGTTTATGCTAGGGCTCATTCTTGGTATTATGTATTCCATGGATTTGGACAAGTGTACAATGACATGTATCCACCATTATAGTTTCACATAGAAGAGTTCACTGCCTTAAAATCCCTGTGCTCCACCTATTCACCACCAATTCCTGGTAACTACTGATCTTTTCACTATCTCTGTGGTTTTCCCTTTTCCAGAATTTCATATAGTAGAGTGGCTTCTTTGCATTTAAGGCAATATGCATTTAAGGTTCCTCCAAGTCACTTCATTGCTTGGTAGCTCATTTTGTTTTAGCACTAAATAATATTCCATTGTCTAGGTTTACCACAGTTTATTTACCTACTCACTTCTCATAACACTGCTTCCTCTTGAGCCAGGCGAAGGGAGGTCAGGGCCCCATTATTCTCAGTGTACTTTGCCCCAGAAGGACTCCCATTCCGCTGAGTGAGGGCTGGGCAGAAGGGAGTTCACACTTCTTGACTGCACTTGCCAAGGACTTAGCCTCAGCAACAGGTAGCAGGGGGCCAGGTGAGAAATGCTGAAGTCCTGCTCTTCCCAGAAGAAAGCCTTCCAACAGGAAGTTGGGTGAGGAAGGCTTGCGTTCTTGGCAGCAGCAGATTGGAGTGAAGTCTTTGCCTCCCTGGGCTGGAGGAATGAAGCATGGAACTGTCCTAGTTCAAATACTCGGGATTTAGCTCAGTGGTTTCACCACCTGCCGCTCAAGGTTCCAAGTTCGATCCCCGATACAAAAAAATATATATATATGTATATATATATATATATATATATATACCACACACTACCCTTTAACTGAATTTTTTTTTAGATTTTCTCAAATGAATACATTATTCTTTGTGTTTTGCAAAGCTCATGTGTTAGAGACTTAATCTTCAGTCATATGTGAATGCTATTTTGAGGTGAGGCCTTGAGGAGGTAATTAGGATCAGAAGGTCCCCCGTGATGGCATTAGAAGTTTCATAAAAGAAGGAAGAGACCCAAGCTGGCACGCTCGCTCTGTCTCTCCATGTGATGCCCTTCGCCATGTCATGCCACAAGAAGGTCCTCACCCAATTCTGAGCAGATGCTTGTGCCCATTCTCTTGGACTTTGCAGTCCCCAGAGTCATAAGCCAAATAAACTTCTATCAATAAATAACCTAGTCTCGAGTATTTTGTCATAGCAAAAACAAACAAACAAAACCAGATTATGGCAACATGTTTCTGCATTTACTACTTGCCCTTAGGACCATTTCCTGAAGCTTGAACTGGCTGCTGTCTTAGTCCATTTGCACTGTTATAGCAGAACACCATAGACCAGGGGGCTTATAAACAGAACTTTTTTCAGTTTTCTTAATAATATGAGTTCAGGTCTCCTGGAGCCGGGAGAATCCAAAGCCATCACAGCACTAGTAGATTCTTGTCTGGTAAAGGTGCTCTTCCTGGTTCATACGTGGCTACTTCCTGGTTCACAGGTGGCCACTTCCTGGTTCGTAGGTGGCCATTTCATTGCTGTGTCTTCATATGGTGGAAAGGGATGAGAACCTTCGGGGCCTTGGTGTCTTTTATAAGGGCTTTAATCCCATTCATGAGAGTGGAAGCCTCACGGCGTAGCCACCTCCTATAGGTCCCCTCCAATAGCATTCTGACGTCAGGGGTGAGAATTTCAACATAAGGATAGGAGGGGGACACAGACATTCTGTTTTTAGCAGTTGCATTTTTATCACTTTTACCAGTTTCCCTGGGCAGGGAGTCAACAGAGCTTCTCGCGCTGTTGTGGTAGAAACCAGTCTCCCCATATCCTCTCATGTTATACTCAAAAATGGGCCATCATTTCCTGTTTTATACTCATGAGATTATTCTTATCTTGATGTGTATCAATTTTAGCCAACTCCAAAGCCATCAAGAATCTTTTAATGTTACCATAGAAGGGAGACTTTTACCCAATCACTAACAAGTATAAAAGCAGCATCGGTAAAAATGCTAAAACAGCCACCCATTAAGCCGACATTTAGTGGCTTAATTCATAAAGAATTAATGTGGATCCTAATCTAATGGCTGGTATCCTTATGAAAAAGATGAAATTGGGCACAGACACATGAGAGGAGGAAGCTATGTGACAACATGGAGACACAATAACACAGAGAGAAGGGGATGTAAAGGAAGAGGCAGAGACTGGAGTAGCAGATCCATAAGCCAAAGAATGCCAAGGATTTTGGGAAGCTAGACAGAGAGGAATGGATGAAATCCTTCCATGAACCCTCAAAAGTAATATGGCCCTGTCAGTACTCAAGTTTGAACCTATAGTTTCCAGAAGTGTAAGAGAAAAAGAAAACTTGGGGTTGGGGGTATAGAGCCATGGTAAAGTACTTGGCTAGAGTATACACAAGGCTTTACTTTCCATCCCACTGGGTGGGTGGGGAGTTAGGCTATGCAGTTTGTGATACTTTTACAGTAGACCTAAGAAACTAATACAAAAACTACTTAAATTAACTCTGTGTGAGTATTTACTGTCATTTAAAAAACAGAAAGCAATATGGAATTCCAGTAGTGTAGTACTTGCTTACTTATACTAGTACGAGTTTAAATTTTACCTCAGAAATACTGTTAGGGATTTCTCAATCCCACAACCAGTGTTACCATTACCAGTGGATTTTACATCATGTTCTTTAAAGTAGCTGTGTTTGCTTCTTATGTGTCAAGTGCTCATGAATATGGAGTAAAATCTGAATTTTAGTTCCAGTCCAAACCAATTTTTAAAATGTATTAAGCATGCTGAATTCACTTATTCATTCTAACAATTTTAAAATTAATTTTATCGGTACATTTTAGGTATGCAATATAATGACATTCATCATTGGAGATTTGTACCTTTATATGATATATCTTGATTCTTATTTTTTTCCCCTTCCCTTGCCCTCCCTTCAACCCCTCCCCCTGTCCCTACTTCTTTTATTTTTCTGTACTGGGGATCGAACTCGAGACCTTGTGCTTGTGAGTCAGGTGGGCAGGTGGCAGCACCACTGAGCTAAATCCCCAGCTCTTCTAACAGTTTTTTAACAGAAGCTTTAGGGTTACCTCTGTATAAAATCATCCATCTACAGAGACTATTTTACTGCTTCCTTTCCAATTTGGATGCCGTTTATTTCTTTTCTTGCCCAATCACTCTTATCAGGAGTCCCACCAATGTGCTGAATAGAAGCAGTGAGGGTGGGCACTCTTGTCCTTCCCTGATTTTAGAGGAAAAACAATCAGCTTTTTATCACTGAATAAATGATGGCCTTTATGATGTTGAGATGCATTTTTTTAATGCCTACCTCATTGTGAGTTTTTAACCAGGGAAGGATGGTGAATTTTATTAAACAATGCTCACAACATGGAAATATCCTAAATGTCCATCCATGAACGGATAAAGAAAATTGTGTGTTCATACGAGTGTATGTTATGTGACCTTTACAAAGAGGGATACACCGGCATTTACAACAACATGGATAGAATGTAGGCAATTACGCTAATTTAAATAAGCCAGACACAGAGAAAACAAATAATGTATACTCTCATTTACATATGGAGTCTCAAACAGTGAAACTTATAGAAGCAGAGAATACAATGCCCATTACCAGGGACTGATGCTGGAGGAATGGGATACAAACTTTCAATTGTGGAAGATGAGTAAGTTCTGGTGATCTAATGAATAGCATGATGACTACAGGTAATATAGTACTATACACCTGAAATTTACTAAGAGAATAGATTCTTAAGTGTTCTCACTACCAAAGAAACAAAGGTACCTAATATGAGGTGATGCATGTTCATTAGCTTGATTGTAGTGATTACCCCATAATGAATATGTGTATTGAGTCTATCAAGTCTACTTGTACACCTTAAATGCATACAGTAAAAAAGATATTGAAATTCAGAATAAAATTTTATTAAGCAAACAAATAAAATTTACTTGTTTTTTTCTCATTCTCTGGCACATTGCCATTGCTAGTCAAGCTTGTTCTCCAAAGAAGGTCTTTTAAGGAGCTAATTCTTCAGAAACAACACATGATAATCAGATTAAAGATAAAAACAATGACAATAAATTGGTCTTTGTCAGAGGTCTTTACCCAATCTCAAACTTTATTATGAATGAACGTAATCTCCTAATCTACATAGGCCACTGGCCCCCAAAAGTAAGGCCTAGAAGAAATTTCATAAAATGTTTCCAGTCTACCTTTTTCTTTTTAAATATTCCTTTAAAGATTGTAATTCTGTTGAAGAAAATAAAGACAGCCTTAGGTCCTAGTGGGGAAATGTTTCTGTTAAAAATACTAACTGTACTGAAGCCATAGGCATAGTCTGTTCCTCTTGTTTTGGTGATGGTGGCAGTGGCTGCAGTTTGTTTTCTTGGGGGGAAATCCAGTAATGGTCTCTGCTTTGGGAAACTGCTGATTTTATTTACCACAGGGCAAGGAATAGGTGCAGACAATGGTACTTCCAGGCAGGGCCAAGTACATTCAGTAGCTTGGTGAAAACTCCCTTTATGCACATTAAAAGCTCTCAGATTTTTCATCACTTTCCTACCGGCACCACCCCCTTCTTTAAGGTTTTATCTGGAAGACTCAGAATCTCACCCAAACCTGTGAAAAATAAAGGCTAAATTCAATAGAAGAATCTGTTCCTTTTATATGACAAATAATTCTTGCATGTATTTATATATACTTCTTGTTATAATACCGATCTACTTAATGTTGTGGTAAAATCACAGTGAACTGTGTGGTTTTTCAAGAAAGAACCCGGGATGAAGACTCAGTTCAAATCTGATCCAGAGGCTCTGGACTCTCAGCTGACTCAGACAGCTAACGTCAAACCTGAGCGTGACTTCCATGCACCATCATTGCCTGCTGCGTAACCCCACCCTGCTCCCAGCAGCAGCCAGCACTTCTGGAGGTGTGGCAGGCAGAATAACAGCCCCGCAAAGATGTCCACAGCCGCGAACCTCTATGTTACCACACATGGCAAAAGAGACTTTGCAACTGTGATTAAAGACCTTAAAATGGGGCTTTGATCCTGGATCATTATGAGGGCCCAGAGTGCTCACATGTGGCTTTGAAAGAGTGAGAGAAAAGATATGATTACAGAGGCAGAGGCTGGGGTGAGGCTCTTGCTGGAAAAAGCTAAAAGCCAAGGAATGAGAGCAACCTCCTCCAGAGTCTGGGAAGGAGCATAAGATAGATTCTTCCAACAGGCGCACACTGTCCACACGTTGGTGTTAGTTCACCGAGACATTTTGGACTTCTGACCTCCAGAGCTAGGATAATATATTTGTGTTGTTTGAAGCCACTGTGTTCGTGGTAACTTGTCATAGCAGCATCGAAAACTAATATAGATAGGAAGTTCTAGTTTAAAGAAAGAAGACCCAAGGTCTTTGCCCTGAGATACATCCCCAATGTATTTTTTATGTTTTATTTTCAGACATGTTCTCTGCCTCAGCCTCCCAAAATACTAGGATTACAGGTGTGTACCACCACACCTAACTTAAGCGCTTC
The DNA here is from genome assembly GCF_000247695.1 of Heterocephalus glaber. The sequence goes on along the minus strand of NW_004624737.1, from coordinate 32,683,263 downwards.
TTTTGGGGGTGGGTGGATTCGGCTTTCAGGTGAAACAAGTATCATGGGCACTTATGTCAGGAAGAAATAGCAGCTGGCACTCCCAGTGAGACAGCTGGCCTGCCTGAAGCACTGGGGATAAGGATGTGAAATGTGGAATTAAATATGGAAAATTCCAGAACTCTGTAGAAGACTGTGCTTCACTCTGAGCACTAGATAAGTTTTGCTGCCCAACTGGATAATCATGGAGGCTTCACTTAACAGTAGTTCTTCATGCAGGAGAGAACCTTCCTCCCCTATTTATCCACAGTGCCCAGAACCCTGATATTGGGCAGTGCACTTATCAGCATGCGCCAAAAGAGTGCCTGTGAGCCTGTCTTGTGTCACTCCAGGGCACAGCCGGGAGGGGTCTTTCCCTTGGACATAAATATCCAGGAGGAAGAACACATCCTACCTAGGGCCTCTTTCCGAGGTTAAGTTCCATGGGCTATCTCATCACTATCATTAAAATCCTCTATTAACTCCCAAAGTGAAAAAGTACAGCCCATGAAAGCTGTTGTAGATTTAGGAGCTCAAGAAACTGTAGGGACCAACTAGCCGACCCATCACATCTTAGGGGAAACAGACCTGTAGACCATGGAGTTTAGGACGAATCCATGATCCCATGGTTCATAGCTATTGTCTGAATGTGTGAACACCCAAAATTCATATGTTGATAATTAAATCCCCAATTCAGCACTAGTTAGCCTCTGGGGAGTGATTCAATCATGAAGATTCCACCCCACAAATGGGACCAGTGGGCTATACAAGAGGTTTTCGAGAGCTCTCATGCCCCTTTTGGCCTGTGAGGCTGTCACAGGAAGGCACTGAGAAAGAACAGGCCTCATAAGACAGAATCTGCTGGCGTCTCAGTCTTGGACTTCCCAGCCTCTAGAACTGTGAGCCATAAATTGCTGTTGTTTGTAAATTTCCCAGTCTGAGGTGTTTTGTCAAAGCAACCTGAACAGACGGAGGCAGCAGCAAAACCCAGGCATCCAGAAAACCCAGTGCAAGGCTCTCCCCTCACACAGACACCAGCACGGTCACAGGTACGGTATCACCAGTTTCCCCAGGCTGCTCTGAAACTCACACTGCAACTTCCTTACTCTACACATCAGGAAAAGTGGAAAAAATGATGTCCTTTCATCTACTGTTTACTTTGTCTGAAGAATGATAAAATGTTTCTGTGCCTGTAACAAAATGCACTTGCTTCCCATGAGATTAGATCTGTTATTTACTTAGGGTTTAAACCTGGGCACAGCAGGCACCGTCCCTGTCATCCGGTTTCCTCCTAGGAGCACAGGGGCCTTTTCAGATTCTGACGCTGGCCTGATGAATCACTCTTCGTGCCTTTTTTCTCGGAAATCCCTGGATAGTAGCTGATGTTCTTTGCAGCTTGCGCCCAACCCTGTTATAAGTGGTGATGTGCACTGTGTCATCTTATCTTCACAACATCACCAGGAAATGAGGACTGTCATTATTTCCATTTACCAACAAGGAAACAGAACCCAGGAGAGGCTAGCGTGTGCCCAAAGTCACCCACCAGTGCCGTCCAACCAGGGCTCAAACTACCAATTCTACTTCATTGTAGGCAACCAAACAGTTTTTAGTGAAATGTTATCAATGTAGACTCTGACACGTTTTGGGTAGAGATAAACTATCAAAAGATCATAGGAGGCAATTAAAATTGCCTTTAGGAGTAATTTGAAATATTTCAAAGTCCATAAAAAGACAAATGGCATATGTATTACCAATGTTTTTTTTCCATTTGAGCAAATCCCAGAAACTTCACTCTCCCAAGCAATTGCCTGTTTCTCAAGTTCAAAAGTAATGAAAACGCATTTCTTTTAAAATAGTCTAATCCTGACCTTGCATGCATTCAGGTCAAATTTGATTTCTTGCTGAAAAGACTATATTTGTTTACTAAAATACAAAAAAAAAAAAAAAAAGAAGAGTTATAAAGAGTACCAAATTAGACAATCAATATATCAGGAAACCTTCAGAAATATACCCATGAGAGAGAGAAAGACACAACAAGGCCACATCCGGCGCTCATTAAAGTCACTAGTTGCTAATTGTCCTCACTCAAGAAACAAACATCAGGCTCCAAAAAATAAAAGGGAGAAAGAAAGAAAAGGACAAAGCCAGATCTGTGCGATGTCTGTGCCTAGCATTTATTTCTGCTTGCTATTCAAACGGGTTATTTCTTTGAGGTCCCTTCCCTTCACATGTGCAGGTACAGTGTAACTTAATTTGAAACATCATCAGCCTGGTTTTTAAAACTAACCCCAATAATACTGCCTTAGTCTATAATGAGGATTAAGCACTTGAAAGGGCTCTTACATTTCAATTGAAAATTGCTATGTGTGGTGGCTGTCCATAATCCTTATGACAATTACTGGGAATTGGAAAGGGTAGGATTGCCTCTTCCTGGGGAGCAGAGGGCAAGCCGGTTTTCAGAAGGCTGTACTTCCAGGTGGTGCATTTCAGCCATCTCTGGATGTGATCCTCTCATCCAGCTTCGGTGTGTGTTGGAAACAGGGTAAGAAGAGGTAGCTGCAGAACTAGAGGATTGGGCAGTTTGGGGTCCTGCAAATCCATCTGCTGATGTGCTTCTAATTCTGGGCAAGGAGGTGGGAGAAGTGGGCTGGTGAGAAATGGAAAGCACATCTGAAGCCAAGGAGAGTTCTGAAATTGTATTTATGCTGAGCAATTGCAGAGGGCTTAAAACTGCAGTGCTTGGGGGATTTGTTAAGGGAGTGATGCATCTTACACCCTGAGAGCTACACCCGGAGAGTGCTCGGACTTAAATGCCTCAGGTTCTAGGACTGCTCCAAGGCAGCTGTGCTCCGCAGAAGAGCCCGCAGCCCCAGGCTCACTGACAGCACGTTCTTGTTGAAACTGCACCTCCAAATGCTGGGCAACGTAGGTGGTGTCTTCGCCCTTGAAGCAACCATATGCTTAGGCCAAAGAGGAATCCTTTTAAAATCTAGAGGTTCAGGACGATGTCCACATTGAGGAGATTGGAGAGGTTAGCCTGAGAAATGAAGAAAACTACTCCCTCCACTGACACCACCTATGAATTTTTTCCTTTATATTGAGATACAAATCCAAATGGCTTTAAAAAGAAATTTTTAAGAAACACCTAAGAATCTGTCACCTCTCTGGAGTCAAGTTGTAGAATCTGATTTAATTGCAATTCTTTTTTTATTTTTGGTACTGGGGTTCGAACTCAGGACCTTGCACTCGTGAGGCAGGCAGCAGCACCACTGAGCTAAATCCCCAGCCCTAACTGAAATTCTTTCAACAGCTCATCACCTAAAGAAACCTGTGGATTTATTAAGCAGCCCCAATCTGGATGAGGCGTTTGAATCTGGAATGGAAAATGGACACTGACAGTTCTTTCCCCTCATCTGCTTGCTCACTAAAATAAGAGAATGAAAACCTCATCTAGTGGAAACGTCAAGACTCACTCCTACACATACAACTGAGCGCTTCACTTCTCTTTTTCAGGAATCCTCTGCAATATCATTAGTCAAAGTGAAGTTTGCAACATAGTAGCTTTCATAAAATCATTTGGTCCTTGATTTTCCTCATTGTTCTTTTTCAGTTAACTTTTAAAAAGCCATTTTCTCCCCAAACATCTCCCACTTCAGGAAAGACCTGACCGCCCCTCATAAGCCTGCATATTTTGTGACAGATCTATGATTATGTTTAAGCAGCCTCGTCGAGAGGCACCCTCATGCCTTTTTTATTGCCCTGATTTTAAAGAGGGCAGTAAACTCACCGATGTTCTCATGAGAGCTTCTTGTACCTCAGGAAAGGGGGAAGGCAATAAAAGGTGGTGGTGATCACTAACAGATAAGAGTAAAATTAATAAACACACCAAGCTAAGCCACACCACCGATCATCAGTGCAGACCCAACTCTCAGGGAAACAAGAGCATCAGGAAGGTGACTTTTTCAATCTGGTAAAGGGATGTCAAGCACGTTAGGACCCGAGAGAGACAGGGGTTTGTTGCAGAAACTCTAGAACACAGCTGCCAATAATGCAGCAGGAAAGCAGGTTTCTTTTGATTACAGAGAAGAACTTTACAACAATTAGATGTGTCTGAAATGATGGATGGAAAAAAATTGTGCATTCTCCATCACTGGGAGTACAGGTGCCCGGGGCCCAGTGATCATCAGGCAACAAATGTGTAGAAAGTTTCTCCTTTCAGTCAGTGTGAGACTGGATAGCAGAAGGCCTGGAGTGGCCTCCAGCTCTCAAAATCCAAGATAACCCAAGCCGGGCCTCAGTTTCTTCATCTGAAGAATAAAACATGAAACAGGCTGGTAGGCCCCTCTCAGCCCAAGATGGTGTGAATTACCACCAGGTACCCTTGCTGTGCCGGGACAACACTCTCTGTCCAACCCAGCAAGGGTCATTGAACTGCTCTGGACCTTGCTCTGAAGTCTTTCCTGTAACCCATGGGCAGGATGGAAGCCAGGGAGACACAACACAAGTGCACAAAGCACCACGGTACAGGAAAGCAAAGGTCAGATGCCTTAGGCCAAACCATTGCTGAGACAAGTTTTCTGAACTTTATTTCAGGTACCAGGCACGAAGGGAATGGAGCCCATGCTTCAGGGCTCCTAGGCATGGAGTTTAAGAGAGCTCACCTTTCGGTTCATGTCGATAACTTAGCTTGCAGAGTAGGTTTCGGGTCTGAGAGGCTTGGAAAGAGGATGCCCCAGCAGGGGAGCCGCAAGTTCGGACCTCTTTCCCACAAGACTGTACTACCAACCTCACTCAGCTCTGAGTGTTTGGTGTACACTTGCTGCTCAAAATATGTTTGAAAATGTCTGTTTATAACAAGGGTATCCTAACATGTATATCCACTTCAAACATGCATGTAACATTTACCGTGACAGTTCCAACTGGGACGCCAATACGACGAAGTGAGGACGGTAGCACAGGGCTATCACACTGCCCCACATATGTGGTCTCACAGACGGGGCAAAGCCGCGGGGGACTTTAGGCCATTCCCTGACATGCTCCCTAATTTCTGGTTAAATTTGTCCATGAGTAAGTAGTCGTTCTTCTCTCAGGGAGCTATTTGTCTCCATACATGGATACAAAATATATTGACTAAAGAAAAACCTTAACTTTTTTTTCCTCTATGCTGTTGGAAAGGAGAGAGTAGGGACTCCTTTAACTATCAACTGAAATGCAAAGGCTTTTAACTGTAATTCCTGAGTAGGATATGTTGAGTCTTCAAAGCCTAGCCATTCACCGAGAGCTGGCCTAGCAGGGTTTGTGCTGGGTCAAGGAATCGAAGGGGTGAACCGCTCTGACTCTCTCCCCCTCCTCAGGAGCTTCCCCTGCTCCTTTCCACTTCTCAACACTCATTCCAAACTGCAGCAGGAATCCTCCCCACGCACTTGCTGGTGCCTGATCTGAGCTCTTCGTCATATCCCCTCTCCTCTTCAGCTCAATACTCCAAACTTCTTGACGCTTTCATCCAGCTTCGTGTTTCCTGTGTGGCATCTCATCCAAATCAGGGCAGCAGCCAGACGTTGGTGGCACATGCCTGTAATTCCAGCTTTCTGGGAGGCTGAGGCAGGAGGATGAAAGGAGAAAATAGCAGAGAGGGAATTAAAGAGAGCAGCAGAGAGCAGAGCCCTTTGTCCACCTGATTGGAGTAGGGCAGGGAGAACAAGGAAGGGACTGGAGAGCTCTCTGTGCCTGTGTATTTCTGTCTGCCACAGGAGTAAGCTTGGTTTATCTTTCAGTCCTTTTTAGCCCACTGGACCACAAACTGTGAATTAATAGCTGTGAATTAATAGCCGGATAGTAGCAGGCCTTTCTGAGCCCTATTTCAAGGAAAACACTTAAGCTTTCATCATGAGTCACACAATGAGCTATTTATCTTTCCACAAGAGGAGATTCTTGAATTTTGAAAAACTGCATATTCAAGCATGCCACGCCACTGAACCTGAAGAACATCTTTTTCACTCCCGTCCTCTTTGCACAACATGCTGATTCCTCCCTCTGTGGGAGTCTGCCAGCTTGGAGGCACAGAACGATGTGTCCCACAGCTGTCCACCATGCCCGCCTCTGCATCCAGCTCAACCCTGACCCCTGCTTCTTATTATAAGTCAGCACAATTGCAGGCAGCAGAGATGATCAAAAACCTCTCTGCACATGTGCGCATACACAAAACTGCTGTGGAAAACCTGCTCAGGTGCATTCGAGTTCAAGAGGATGAGCAGGAGAAGGCCAGAAAGATTTCCATCTTTGGCCTATCACATGGAAGAGAAAAGACACTCTCACGTGACCCATGCCTGTGCCCCATAATGTTTATCATCTGAGATCACAGGCAATGAATCCACTGTGTCCCCTCTCCTCTCCCGGGCCTGGACTGGGGCTGCTGGCTTGGAATTAGAAAAGATAGGATTCGTGGCAGCCAGGTGGGAATCCTTGACGGAGTCTCTGGAGGCTGGTAGGAGGGGACTTACCTGGAATCACTGTGCCCCTTTAACACTCTATAGGCTTTGGGGGAGTCAACGGCTAGAATCTTTCTCTGGAAAGATAAGACTGGTATTAGTTTCCTAGGGTTGCTGTAACAAATTACCACAAACTGGAATGACTTGAGACAACACAAAATCATTCTCTCATGTTCTGGAGGTCAGAAGTTTGAAATGAAGGTGTTAGCAGGGCCACTGTCCCTCTAATGGTTATAAGAAAAACTCTGCCTACTTTCTAATTGGTGCAGGCAATCCTTGGCATTTCTTGGCTTGTTTTTGGATCACCCCAATTTCTGTCTCCCTCTTCATATGAACTCTCCTTACCTCCGTGTGTCTGGATCTCTGTATTCTAATGCCCTTAAAAGGACAGCAGTAGACTTCTTTATCTAATTACATCTGCAAACACCCTTGTTCCAAATCAGGCCACATTCTGGGTAGATAAGAATTTGATATATGTGTCTCTGCTGAGGTGCTAGAAGTTAGGTGATCTGATTCAAGCACTGATTCTTTTGCTTGCTTATTAGCTATGTGGAATTAGACAAGTCACATCAACTCTCGGTGCTTTAGTTTGCTCAGCCATAAAATGGAATAATGTTAATATTTTTTTTTTATTAAATTCTTTTATTGGTACATTGTAGGTATACAACACAATTACATTTCTCATTGGGAATTGTACCTTTACATAATGCATCTTGGTTCTTATTTTCTCCCCATTCCTAGCCCTCCCTTCATACCCTCCACCCTTCCCTATTTACAAAGACTTTATTTCCATTTTTTCCATTTCTCGTCATTTTTCTTTTCCCTTCTTTCCCTTCCCCTGCCTCTTCCACTACCCCTACCCCTTTGGACCTTTTCTTCCTATTTTGCATTATCGATTATTCATTCTAATCATTGGTATGGAATAATGTTAATAATATGAGCATCTCCAGCTTGTTGGGAGACTTAAGAGTGAGAAAGACTGTGAGAATTGTGCAGATACCTAAAGTGGTCACACTCAGAGAGACAGAAAGTGAAATGAGGTGACCAGCACCTGGGAAGGGGAAATGTTGTTCTGTGGGTACAGGTGTTGAGATTTGCAAGATGAAAATGTTGTAGAGATCTCTTGTACCATAATGTACAGATAGTTAACAACACTGTAGTATGCATTTAAAAATTGATAAGTTTATATGTCATGATTTGCCAAAATTTTAAAAAAGGAACAAGAATGGAATAACCTTCCTATAGTAGTCAGAGTTTGCAAGGGAATCGTTTAATACAGGGCACATCATTTATAGGATTATTTTATAATATTCACACAAAAAGTCAAATGCAGAGGAGTGCAAGAAATCTGTCCACACACTAGAGATCCAAAGAATCCAGCTGAAGCCCTGGATCCCACAGCAATGCCCACAGGAGTCCAGCTGAAGGCCTAGAGCCCAAGGCAGTATCCTCTATGAGTCCATCCAGAGGCCCAGACCCCACGGCAATGTCTCACGCTTGTCCATATGGAGGATCGGCACCCGGCGGCCCAAAGACCAGTGGTGGAAGCTAGAAAGCTTGCACCGGGGTTGAAGGACCTGTGCCACCAGGCAGAGGGATCTGCACTGGAGCCAGGAAGCAATGCTCAAGGTAAAGACCAGAGTTCCCCTGAGAACAGCAGCCGTTCCCAGCAACAACGAGGACCCGAGCTCCTCCTCTGATGAGAACAGCTGAGTTCATACTAGGAAAACCAGCTGCAGTGAGCTTCTCCAGGAAAATCAACAGTGTATAATCTTCTGCTCCAGTTCTCACCTTATGCCATTGACAGCAATCCTTAGGTGGGTCTTCTATGCCCAGACCATGCTGACTCAGCTCAGCCGGGCGTTCCAAGTTGCTCATTAGTTAATCCACTACACTTTCCATTCGAGAAATGTGTGATTCTTGGACAGGTATTAGTAGAAACTAATACAAGACAATAACCTGTGTGCCTAATATGAATAATTCTTGGATTAGCTGTGGTTTTGAGATATCTAGGTCCTTCTGCACCACCATCCCCATGGGTAAGTATGAAGCATATTTAATGCAGAGCTCAAGTGTCTCAGAGGTACTTTCAGCTCAGGGACATTCGATACACTCTATGACAGCTTTATAGCTGGAAAAGTCTTCTCCTGTGTCATAAATGTGCATGCAGGAAAGGGATGGCCTCACATAGGGAGGATTGGGGAAGCTTGTACCCCATCACCAGTCAAGGCTGGCCAGTGTCCCCGGTACCTAATCACCCTCTGTGTGCACATTCAGACAACTTCTGTGCTCTACCCCCAGACAGATGGCTTCCTTCCGACAGTGGACAGCCCGCTGGGAACCCCACCTTACATAACTGAGGAATTCTTTCGAGGAAAAGGAATTCCTTTCCCATTCACCCATTATCTTGTAAAGATAACATTTTTGTGAACAATGTTCCCACTGTAATCACATGGCATGGTGGGTCTGTAGCTCATGCCTAAGGAAGGTTGCTTTGATAGCCCTTAGCTGCGAGAAAACCTTTTATACTTTAGCCCCTCCTTTTTTTGGTACTGGGGATTGAACTCAGGACCTTGCGCTTGCGAGGCATGTGCAGTGCCTCTGAGCTAAATCCCCGGCTAGCCCTTATTTTTAAAAAAGGAGAGCTACCGATGTCTAAGATAGGGTCAGGTGCTACCAGTGGTCAGTTTTCCACGCAGATGTTGTCTTCCTGCTGCTTCCCACTGTCTACCAATCGGGGTCTCTTATGACATCTCCAGCTGAAGTTTATGCCAGGATGCTGTGAGGTCTACAGTGTCCCTCAAATGGAGTTTTAATGAACTTCAGAGACTGTCAATTATAATATTTGGTCCTCATTTGGAGTTTCCAGCTCTGTTTGAACTAAGCTCCATCCATCTAAAAAGAGAAAGAAAATACTTGATACATTTTTTTAACTGCAGGATCCAGCCAGATATTGACCCAGCTTTATTACCCATGGCACCAAATACTGTACCATCTGCTCAGCCTGGAGACTCCAACCCATTGTCCAAGGCCACGAGCCTCAAGTAGACTTGGGTCTGGGAGGAGACCAATGTGGATCTCCCAAGTGCATGTCAAGTCATCTCCTGAACATGGAAACATTTGTCAGAATGATTTTTAAGTCCAAATTAACACGATGATTTTATGTTATGATTTGAGGCATCCCTCTTCATGTATTTGTAGAGCTGGAAGAGGTTTAGCCCAACCCTCTCACCCTACAAGAGGGTCATCAAAGGACACCCTGCTGGTTGGTAGCAGAGATAGGACCAGAACCCAGCCAGTTCTCCTAACTCCCCAGGATCGCATTCTCTCCACTACAACCTGTCAGAGCTGCTAGATAACCACAGCATTGATGAGACGCTGCCAGCGGCCCTCCAATTTCAGTCAATATTTGCCACAACAAAATTCCGGCAGAACCTAGAGATTTTGAAATCTGCACTCATGTAATTTGATGTGTTCAACCAGGAAAAGACATTTTTTTTTCTTTTACTTTTCTATAAGTGATCAGGGCTCTCTGTTAATTTAGTTCATCCACACTGAGTGTTTTTGTGCTCCTTTACCAGATTCACATTCCATAAATGTTCCATAAACATCCAGCCCACTTCTCCCCGGAAAAGACCCACTCTTTCTGGTCCCCTGAGCCAGGCTGGCCGTGGGTGGCAGAATTAGGACTAGGACTTTCTCACATTTGGTCCTGGGAGTTTCGCTTAATGCAGCCTTGAAACAGAAGTCAGGGAACCTGCGTGTGAGTTTGGTCATAATGCTCATTCCTGGCCTAGCTAGGAGGAACTTAGGGAGTCTACACTGGGCTTCCTATTTCAAGTCAGGCTGATCACTCATTCCACAGATCAGTATCTGCACTTTGTCTAGGTCCTGAGTAGTCACTTGCTGTGGCTGCCAGGCTCTGTGCTTTGCCTTCCTTTGCAAACTTATTCTCCCCTCCTCCCCCTCCTTCTCTCTCAACCCTGCCTAGCACAGATTTCCTAGTGCTTAGTCCTGGATGCCCTGTTCCTGTCTTGCCCAACTCTCGGGACCTGTGACAATCTTGGGCTAGTCCTCTCCAGTGCTGGAATGGGCTGCAGTAAAGCGCCTGGTGATCCTGATTCTAGATGTCTGTGTGTATGCAGATCCCAAACCTGATGGCCCACCAGGATCGGGGACCACCAGACTAAACCACCATCTAGCTTCCCTCTCAGGCTTACGTGCTCTGCACACCCGCCTCCCATTCCTCCTGTAGCCCTTGGATGGGCCCAGTTCCCAAGTAAGGCCACCCTGTCTTACTGAAATCAAGGAGGCCAGGCTGGACACACATGATGTATGGAAGTGCTCTGCACACAAAACATGGAAACACAAAGATTATTCCCCAGGTTGTTGGCATGAGACACATATAGGACAAGGTGAAGAACTCTGCCCGTAGACACAAGGTAAATCATAAGAAACAGCAAGCATAAGGTAAGTTTTTTACTAGTATATTTTCAATGATCTGGTCTTGAAAGGGAGTTGAAATGTACCCATGAAATGAGGAAAACAAACACGTTGAGCAACTGAACATGCTGACAGGGCCATCCTGTCCCCAGGCTCACATGGAGGTCACTGAAATGTGGAAACTCATCAGCCGCAGTAGAGATCAAAGCAAGACTGAATTTTGAGGATCTATTTTTTAAGCATGTGTATGTTTCTTGTTAAAAGCACTAAATCCGGTAGTATAATGAAGGGCCTCCGTTTCTATTTAAGTTTTGTTGATCAAAAATCTGGGTCCATGATTTGTCCCCTTGACAATTTCTAAAAGCATGTGTCTTCCTTATACAGCTCTCAGATGAACCTTGCATGGGCCTTGTCCTACACCAGGGACTTTGTCTCTCTCCTAACGGCCTGAGAAAGGTCATGCAGGGAGTGTAGTGGGAATAAGCTGACGACCCCTGGGTGGAAAACAGTGCAGACCAAGCAGACCAAGCCACCCAGGCCCCCAGAGGCCTAGGAAGATAAAAATGCTCTGCTGCTTTGGTGACTGGCGACATGCATAAAGTCGGGTTGTGGCTGGAGTCATATGTAAGTGACTTACAGTGGAAATCCCCTCACGAGGAACCAGCAGAGAAGGGGCAGAGGCAGGACAGGCAGATGAGAAGAGATGCAGTGAAGAGGTGGTTTCTCCCAAGGGGGCCCCTAGAGTCTAAATGACACCTCAGGGAGTCGTACCCCGTCCTGTCTGTGCAGCACCCTCCCCTCTCCTCACTTCCAAATCGCAGCCTCCCAGCAGCTGGGACGCCCTCAGGCCTCGGAGCAGGTCTTCTGGCCTCCACCACCCAGGCTCGGGCCACCTTAGGAAGTGGCTGTACAGCTTTGGGGGCTGTAGCTCATCCTGTTGGTCTGTTAGTGTTTCTTCCAAAGCAAAGCTCTGACTCCTAGGCCCGGATTCACACAAGCTGCCGCATTCTCTGCAACCCTGCCCTGGCCAGCAGGATGTTGCCCCTTCAGCGCTTGTTTGGATAGCAGCTCGTCACTCGATGTTGGAGACAGAAAAACCTGAGGCACCAAGACCAAGCATGAGTCACGGGCTGTGCTCAGCTGGGAAGCAAGTCCCATCGGGGTTTTCGGATGGGCATTTCCTCCTTGAAACTGGGAAAGACCTGAGAGATCTTCTGTTCCAGACCGTCCCTCTGAGGGGCGGCAGAGCCAGGATTGGGCTCTGGAGTCACCATGCCCACCTGGGTCTTAACTTTGTGGCTGTAGACATACCTCGCTCCCCCTGCCTGTTTTCCACTCATCCATAGTAGTACCTGTCCTAGGGCTGCAGGGACAAGGTGAGTTTACTGCACATAAAGAACTCAGGAGGGAGCAGAGGAAGCGCTCTGAATAGACTAACCTACTAGTATTAATCTTGTCCTTTTTTTTACAAGAATCAGACAGCTAAGGAATTTACCTAAGCACTCCATGCCGGGAGATTCTGCTCAAATGTCACTCTGTCGCTGAGGTCTTCCCTCCCACCCTATGTTAAAAGGCAGCCTTTCCCACTTCCCATACACCTCCTTTTACCCTCTTCTCCTGTCTCCTTCTAACTTACTGTGTACTTATTATCCACCCACCATGGGGGGGATTTCCGCCTGCTTCATCCCCTGCTGCATCTCCCAATTGTCTGGCACACAGTAGGGGCAATAAAGATCGATTGAGTGGCAAAATGGCAAATCTGGTGTTGCCTGGGTGGCTTGAGTGATGCCCTTGAGTGTGGCTCCCAGTGCACAGGCTTCCTCTCTCATCCGCACTCTCAACACCAACAAATACACACGACATTTCAGCAGCTCATCACACAGCCACTGCCGGAACTAGGGGGAAGGGGCTGGCTGCCAGTCAAACATATCCAATTCCCAGCTCTGCCTTTATCTAGCTGAGTGGCTTGAGGCAAGGCTTCTGCCTTCTGGATCCTCCTGGTGAACATGGGCTGGCTTCCTCGGTCCTCGCTGGTAGGGGCCAGGAGTGTCAAGGTTCCTGGCCTTGCTAGCTGCCCCTGATCTAAACCAGGGGAGCTATGGGCAGCGCTCAGAAGGCAGACCCAGCTGCAGAGGAGGAAGTGGAGATGGCAGTCCTCTTTCTGAACTGAGGTTGAGCAGGAGGGGCAGGGACAGCCTCTGAATCCTTTGAAGCTGGGATAGTCCCCTGGCAGGACATGCATCTGGATGGGGAAAGTTTTTTCTTATTGGCAAGAATTTCCGCTTCCAATGGCATGCAGCATTCCCAGGAACTCCCTTCAGCTAAAAGAGAAAAGAAAAAGAAAACAAAACACTCTCCCTGAATAAGGAGATTTTCTTTCTCTGACTGTGAGTCCCTGATAAGAAAAATCCTCTGCCAATTGTGGCACCCTGTTTTAGACCCTCTCCTGCAACTCCTTTCCCCGGCCAGGCCTCTCGGACAAGATCAGTAGCCATGGAGCGCTGAGTGGCCTTCAGGTGGTTGCCACAGGGTCAGTGGTCAATGAACTTTTGGTACTGGGGCTCTAATTCAAGCTGCCAACCAAGTGTACAAAATTGTCCAGGTGTGACTGATTTAGGTTTCTCTCCCTCCTTCCTCTCTCTCTCTCCCCCCCCCCTTCTTTCTCTCTCTCACTCCCTCCCTCCTTCTCTCCCTGTCTGTTCTCCACGTCTGTTGTACCCATTTCTTAAAAACAACTTAGACACACTTCCCGGTAGACATTTAAAGGAGATTTTTTAAAATGACCACATCATCCTTCCCATTCTAAAATACCTCTCCTACTTTAGAAACAGACTACTGAGGCATAGATCTGTTCCCAGATGGGGCCTGAGGAGGTCCCCCTAAAAGAGAGGACGGGGACCTCAACTTGGCCCTGGTAGATTTTTGACTTGTCATGGAAAGAAAAATGTATGCTTTGTCAGTGAGAGGCACAGGCAGATTTATTAGGCAGACTCAAAGATCGAAAGTGGGTGCCCAAGGGTGAACTGGAGTTGGAAGCATTTATGTGATCTTAGAGTATCCTCAAAACAGATGGTCTGGGCATCTTTGTTTTTTGAGTTACTCATTGCTTATCTAGTGTCTGTTTCCTTCAGATCAGGCTGCTCATTAATGGGCTATTATTGCAAAACTGGCTTTAGCAAATAAGTTAAAAAGCAAACCATTTGTTTGAAGTTTGAAGATATGATAACCAGTTAATATTACTGTTTCTTTGAAAGTGGAAATCTTTGGAATTCATGGATTTATAGGGTCAGAAGTAAAACACCGGCCAAATTTATTGACTTATAGTATCCGTAAGACTCTCAGGGATTTAGGAGTGAGAAGCTTGGAAGAAAAACAGGCCTGGGCTGAAAAGTTTGAGTAACTTTGAGTGTTGAAGCTACAGGTTTTTAAAAATTATAATTTACTTTTCCCTTTTCTGCCTATCTTTATTTCTTCTATCCTACCTCATCTCCTCCTGAGACTGAATTCCAGGAGCTCTGCCATCCAGCAGAGGCACCTGCCACACGTGGCCACCAGGAACTCAGATGGTGCACAAGTGTGAAATACACCCAGGATTTCAAAGACTTAACTATGACAAAAAGAAACATAAAAAAGACTCAATAATCATCTTTATATTGATTCCATGTTGAAATAATCATGTTTGGGATATACAGGGTAAAATAGAATATATTACTAAAGTTAGTTTTTAATTTTTTCATGTGACACCTGGAAAATTTTAAATTACATATATAGTTTGCCTTATATTCTGTTGGACAGTGCTGGCGTAGAACTTAGTTTTCCTGGAATTCTACGTCAGTAAGACAAACATTTTGCCTTGCCCACCTCCCTTGCATATTCAAACCATTTTTCCCTCAGGTTCTGAGATAAGCAAGAGCAATGTCCTACATTTTGCTAATTGTTCACTCTGAAACACCTGTGAAGGGAGGTGAAATTAGCTATCAATCACTCAAAAGCTCCAAAAGGAATTAAACTTTTATTTTTTCCCCCAAGGCTAGCCATGGCAGTTTCTCTAGTGAGCACCTACACTTTTTGTAAACCACCATTTTTTAACCAGTTAAGAGAAGGTGCTCAGAAAGCTGTTTTTTAGTAGTTCAGCGAGATCCCTAGTAGGAAATGTTTAGGAATGTCATATCATAGTTGCTGTGTGCTACCCTAACCTAAAACTCAGGTGATTTCTATGTATAAGACTTAAGAGACAGATACAAGTACCAATACCAATACCAATAGAAGTAGCTCTGTGAGCTTGAGAAATCCACTTCCCTGGGCTACAATTTCATCATCTATAAAGTGGGTAGTTGGCTTCTATCTTTTATATTAGATTTAAAAACGTAGACTTAAAGTTTTCGATTTTTCAGTATTGCATCTTGATCAAGAAGTTTAATGATTTGTATCCCAACCAATATGCAATAACAAAAAGTTGAACTTTCCAATATTGCACAGCAGTTATCTGACTATCTTATAAAACTTTGTCTTCTTTTTAAGTGTGGGGCTGTCAAATCTAAGCAATATAAATTCCCTTAGCATATACCCAATTATTTTATAGTAAAAACCATATCCAGTTTGTTCAGCCATCCCAGGGTAATAATTTAGTAGTGTCTCCCAGGAATTGCAGAGGCCATCTTGCAAAACCTTGTTGTTTCTCCTTTTGGAATCTAGCATAAGAAAATTGTCAAAAAAAATCGAACAAAGATTTAGATGGAGCATTAATGAGCCAGACTACTTCACATAGCAAAATAATACTACTAATAATTGGAAAGAGCCCCATGTTCAATAACAGGAAAACAGCTTATAGATAGATGATAAAGTACGTCCACACCGTTGAGTGTTATTACAGCATTAATGATAGTTTTAAAAATCTACTTCCCAACATGAGAAAATTCTCCTTGTATCTATTTTTAGAATGAGGTTGGAAGAAAACTCTTCAAAACCTTAATAGCAATTCTCCCCAAGTAGAGTATTTATGGGCGGTTTTTATTTTTGTAGTTGTATTTTCTATATATTTTCAAAATCCTTAATAATCCTGATTACTTGAATAATCAGAGACATAATTACTTTAAACGAGAAAACTCTCCAGGCTCCTCTAAGCTCCACAGTGTTGGAAGGTTTGCTCAGTTCTCTGGCACATTCATAGACAAGCTGAAGAGCCTGGCCATCCTGACTTGCTTTAGAGCAGAGCCCAGCACATAGTAACGCTCAAAAAGATTTGGTTAAGGGTTAAATGAAGATCTGGAGAGAAAAGAAATAAAGCATGAAGAGCCACTTAAAATAACTTTTAAATTTCTGGTTTCACTTTCAAATGCATAGTCATAGAAAATAATTGCGCTGAATTGAAAGAAGCGTGATCACAATGGAATTAGCTGGAGAGGAAATGAAGGCAGACACCTGGATTAGCCAGCCCGGGCTGCTAGAATAAAAGATCACACCAGTGGGCTGGTTCAAACAACAGGAATTTAATTTCTCAAGTTCTAGAGGCCAGAAGCTCAAGGTCAAGGACCCAGCAGGTCTGGTTTCTCCTGAGGCCTTCCTCCTTGGCTTGCAGTCGCCGCCTTCCTGCTTGCTGTATGTTTGGGAGGCCTTTTCTCTGTGTTTCCATCTGATTCTAATTGTTCTTATAAAGACACCAGTCAGATCAGATTAGGACTGGCCCTAATGACCCCATTATAATTTCATTATTCTTTTAAAGGTCTTACCTCAAAAATAGTAGCATGCTGAGATACTAGGGGCTATGGGTTCAGTACACGAATTTCAGGGGGACACAATTCACCCAGTAACACTACTTGACTCCACTGGAGAGGCTGGGAGGCAAGGCAGCTGCGGGGGTCTTTATTCATCAATTGCCACCAACCACCAACTGTCAGGGTGAGGATGATTGGAGAGATGTTAATTCTCTGCCACTCCTTGTCAAAGGCTCCAGGCCTGTGCCCCACGCCATAGTTATGGGCACCGTAGAGAGAAGTTTTGGGAGGAAAATCAAGGTGCCAAGTAAGAATTCAGCATGCAACAGAGCCTTCTATCTTTGTTTAAGACATTGGACTTGATCCTGTAGGTAATGGGGAGTCACTAGACAGTATGAATATAACACTTGCGTAGCTTTCCTCTTAACTTCCCTGGTATTTATTGTGTTTTGTTTTTAACTCTGAAGGCTAAAGATGACTATTGTACGTGAGACTGTAGAGGTGTTGCATATTAATACAGCACATTTAAATAAAGATAATCTCGGCAAACAATTCTTGGAGTTGAAAGAAAAGATAGCCATTGTTCCCCAAATAAAAATATCACGGAAATGAATAAACACTGCTCTGTCTCACTGTGCCTACACAGCCAAAGCAAAAAGTCAAGTCCATTATTCCAGATAAGTCTGCTTTGTTTGTGGAGTTTTTAGCTGTGGTGGAGGATGCCTAGTCTTATTCCCTTCAAGAAAGCAATTAAATCCTGAGTTATTTAAATGCTAGGGCTGAAATAATCATTCCATCTCGAATTTTCTTTTTTAAAAAGTTGGGGTTCCTGTATTGTACAGGATGCCCCACTCTTTCCTAACCTTTGACTCCCTCTGTCCTATGAGTTGCCAAGTTTCCCAGGAAAAGAACCCAGGATGGAGGCAGTGACAAGAAAACTGTCAACTGGCTGTGATAGAGCCCACTTTTCTTATTGAAATGGAAATTTTAGATCAGGGAACCAAACAATAAATAAAACAAAACAAGCTCATCTAAATGCAGGCCCCTAAATTGAGAGGAACATTGCTTGACTCTTAATTTTAAAAAGAGATGGGACAGCATGCTATTGGCCTCCCAGAAACATGGCACTGTTCCCTACTTAAGCAGAATAGATTTAATTTGCCTTCTATTTTGAGACTTGGTCCACATTTTGTCCCTTCTTTTGTTTTCCTGATACCTTGTCTCTCTTACCAATGGTTAATCTTCTTATCATTGCAAGGCACCTTAAATCCAAACACACTCAACGCAGCAAACGTAGGTCCTCACTGATCATGCCATGGCTAAGGCTTTCTTCTTAGCCCAGCTTTTCTCCTAAAAGGCTGGAGAAAACCAATAGCTGGGTCTCGAGTACCTGTAATATCAAGTGGATGTTGTTGAATGTGAAACTCAGAGGGTCCATAATTTGCATCCAGAACAGTTGCCGCGTGTTATGTTGACTCTTTGAATTCACGTGTTGAAGCCCTAACCCCCAGTGTGATGGTGTTAGGAGGTGGGGTCTTTGGGAAGTGGTTAGGTGTAGAGGAGGCTATGAGGGTTGTCCCCATGATGGGATTAGTCCCTTCAGAGAAGGCAGAGCTTCTTCTGTCTGCCGGGTGATGACACAGTACGAAGGTGACTGTCTGCAAGCCAGGAAGAGAGCCTTCTCCAGGAGCCAAACCTACCTGCACCTTGAACTTCGCTTTGAGGCTCCAGGACTATGAGAAATAACTGATGTGCAAGCCACCCAGTCCATAGTATTTGGTTATAGCAGCCAAGCTAAAGAACAGGCTGTGGTTGCACTGGCCCAGCCTTAAAGGTAAAGTGGCAAACTTCCCAGCATGTATCCCCCTGAGCACCCAGCAGGCCTTGTGCATGGATCCCAAACAGCCCTGGTGGTTTCTACCAACTCTCTGTTGAGTACCTGGGACTGGTGTGCCCCTTTTTGGTCCTAAGGATCCCAGAGCTTCCATTGAGTTGTTTCTCTTTCCCTTAGAAAATCTGGAAGCATCGTTCCTGATAGACCCAGCTCACAAAGCTCGTGCCAGCTCCTTCTATTCCTGGCATTTGCTGGAGCTTCCCAGGAAGTACAATCACCCTCCTGGGTGTTCTCTTGGGAGCTGACCTTTCTCTCGTTGTCAGTGTTGCTTTTCCATCAAGTCCCACCATATGCCATTTTTCTAAATTTATGACCAATTTGCTTTTTTTCCCTTCACATTCAATGAAAAAGTCAATAAAATATATATTATGTTTTTTAGCTGGGCAGACATTCCAAGTTGATGGCAATATGTTAATTACAGAAGCTTGCCCTGTTCATCTAACTGAAGACCAATAAGGCCTAACTGCCTCAATTGGGAATGAAAGGGGGTGTCTTAATTACTTTCTCATGGCTGAGATGAAATACCCAACACCCGAAGTTAAAGGAGGAAAAGCTAATTTGGCTCACAGTTTGCAGCAGTTTCAGTCCATAATCAACTGTCTCCAAGGCAGGGTAGCATGGAAGACAGGCATCAGAAAGGAGAAACAGTTCATGGTGGGCAGAAGGTAGCAAAGCAAGCAAAGGACAACCATTGCTCTTTCTATCCCTTATATCTTATCTGGGCTACTTAGGGTGGTTGGCACTCACACCTTTAATCCTACTGCCCTTGATCCAAGCATTGCACCATGAATCAATTCCAGCATCACACACTCTAGATTCAGCCACCACTAAAAAAGCTCTACCTATAACCACATGAGGCTTGGGGGGGACATCTAGACACAAGCCATGACAGGACACAATTTTAAAACATGTGCCATTGCCTACTCAGCAAGCACGTCATGTTTCCCTGAAGTGGTTTACACAGCATGGTGGAATGAAGTTAAGATAATTACTCTGAAATTAATCTATATGAAAACCTACGTAAACTAGCATGACATTATGATCAAAGCACCACTTTAACTTTTCCTGTTTTTGTGTCTTCCAATTTTTATCAAGTGAAGGTAATATTTCCCTGTAGCAGAGTTGCACAGGCTTTTCTGCATCCTCCAGTCCCTTGAGGAACCAAACATTTGGTAAATGGAATAACCTCTCTCCTTCTCTAGTGTGGAATGATTTTTGAGTGGGAAGTTTAATAGTTCTTTTGATCTTTTTTGAGGGATACTGGCAGTCAAATTCAGCCTCATGCATCGTAGGCAAGCACTCTTCTGACCTTTACTCACTCCTTGATCACCTGCCAGATGTAGGGTTGCAGAGGGTTGGGGAGGGAAGAGAAGCAGAAGCTGAAAGGGAATCTTAAGCTAGGCCCTGCTCCTGGGTCTGGCAGACAGTTAAGACTGACCCTCTCTCAGGGCCTCTCTCCTGTAGTTTCCTTAGTAGAGTAGATACATTTCTATCTCCAGTGACACTTCATCAGCCCAGGACATCCTCAGCATTCCTCCTCCGAGCTCTCTCTTCTGGAACCTGCTGACCCCTCATAATCATTTAGACAAGACCCAGAATGGCCCCTGTCTGGACTGTTCCTGCTGCTATGATAAAATACTACAGATTGGGTAATTTATAAACAGTTCACAGTTCTGCTCACAGTTCTGCAGGCTGGGAAATCCCAGATCAAGGCACCAGGTTAGGTTTGGTGTCTGGTGCGGGTGACTCTGCTTCCAAGATGGAAGAGTTGTTGTATCTTCCAAATGGGTGTAGTGTTGTGTCCTCACATAGTGTAGGGGACTGAAGGACAGAAAAGGTCTAGCTAGTTTCACATTCCCCTTTATAAGACACTCATTCCACCCATAAGGATAGAGCCCTCATAGCCTAGTCATCTAAATGCCCCATACTTTGAGTTTTAACATGAATTTTGGAGGCCACACAAACTTTTAAATCCCCACAAATGTGGGGAGCAAGGAGCCCCAAGTCTAGCAGCTAAACAATCCTCTGGCCTTCAGAAACCCCTGCAGCACTCAGACCACAGTCCATGGAGTCAGTGGCCAGCCAACTGGGTCTCCCGACAGCATGAATACATTGCCAAAGCCCTAAAGGCTCCTCTGGAAACCTGCAGGGTTATATGCTGGTGAAAGGCAAGTGGAGCTCACCACATAACACTTACAGTTCCCTAACTACTCATTCCACCATACCTCAGCCCCTCTTTCTTCTTTCTTCTGGCTTTGGGGTTTAAGAGTTATGGGCCAGTTGCTAGGGTCATGCCCTTTAGGAAGTACAAATGAGAAGGGATCTATATCTACCCTATAGTCCAGTGGTTCCTAGTGGAACAAAGTCACCCCTCAGAACCATAGGGGAAGGGGTGGGGAACTTTTGGAGAACTGCTGAAACAGTAAGTTGAGGATTCTCTGGCATTTGGTGCCTGGGAGCGGGGTTGCTAAATGTCCCAAAATGCATGGAACACCACCTGGTGTCCAATGGGAACTTGATGCCCTCATGGAACTGTCTTGCCCCAAATGTCATTAGAGACCCTCTCCCATCCCTCCCCCCATCCTGGAGAAACACTGATCATCAAAACTAAGGCAAAAGAGTTCCATTCTGACGAACTAATATAACCTAGAGAGGCCTATAAGCTTCGTGAGACCTACTGTGAATGAAAGACCAGGCTGGGTTTGACTTGGGGAAAATGCCTCTGCTTATTTGTATCCTTCACCCCAACCATTAGAACCTGGAGGGTGGACGCCATTTCTGACCCCCTGAAGAGCACTTTACGCAGTGAGTTTCAATAAGGTTTGTGAGTTTGGGGAAGTGAATTACATTACACTACTTTAAGAGACTATGAACAGGGACTCAAACAAATGAAACCTGAAAAATAAAGGATGAAAGCCCCAACTTAATGGGAGAAAAAAACTGTATAGAAAGTGTGTCCACTGTCTCTTATAAAGGCTGTGCCCAAGTGCAGTCCTGAGTTTGATCCCCAGTACCAGAAAGCATGTGCCCTAGTGGCCCCCATTTCTGCTCTACCTATACCCCCTAGCGTGGCCAAGAAAAATTTGGTAAGTGTCTCCAAATCAACCCCTGGGCCTTAAGTTGATCAAGGAAGTAGTGAAGAGTCATGACAAATAAGAACAATGAAGAACATAAAAAAGCAACATAAAAGGGTGTGCTTTGGACCGGGCAAAGGTTAACATCCTAGAAGGAAAAAGTAGCATTGATAAGAGATCAAGAGAGGGGCTGAGCTACACAGGGTGGCTGGGAGGAAGGGAGGATGCAGGTTTGGGAACAGTTGCATACTGGGAAAATTTTCAATGTGGGAAAACTTTGAAATATAGGTGAATTTGAAAGCAGGTTGCTTTATGTATTTTAAAAAGCTTTCCTCTTAGGTTTGGGAGACCGCCAAAGGAATTAGCTCTACAAATAATTCCAACAAACAGTTCCTAAGGATCTGCTATATGAAAAGCTCAAAATGTCTTTGAAGAGCATGCATTTAAATATTTTTTAATTATGGTAAAATATACACAACCTAAAATTCACCATCCACCATGCTCCAGTGTTCAGCTCAGCAGTGTTAGGCATACCCACATTGTTGGCTAACAAATCAGCAGAACACTTTCATGCTCCATTTCCCGCTCCCCAGGCCCTGGCAACCACTATTCCACTTTTTGTTTCTGTAAGCTGGACTACACTGGGTAACTTGTATCAGTCATATCGTACAATAATTTTTGTCTCTGTTTGGAAGACTAGCATATTTCGGTCCTATGATAAATCCATTAGTGTATGTGACAAGGACCAAGGAAGGAAACGTTTGAAATGGACTGTCATCGCCACCACCAACATCATTGGTGGACCTGGGAAGAACCCAGAAGTTGGTTATGAACCCTTGCATCACCCCAACCCAGAGCATAGGTGGCTACACCCCAATTTCTATTACAGTCCTAATTTTCCTCCCTGCCCTCATCCAATACTGCCTGGACTAATTGTCACTCTGGACTATGGAACAAACGACCTCACATAAAACTGCTCATGGCTGATAACATACTAAATCGTCACACTGTGATTCAACAGAAAGGGCTGAATCTCTAAAAATGAGTTTCAGATGACAGCCGTGGTCTGGGAAGGGAGTGCCTGTCCACACAGCTTTTTACCTACACGTTTGCACAAAGTGACTGGGCCTTAAGCCTGTGGCCTGTAGATCTGAAACATGTTAGCTTGTGGACGCATGTGTCTAGAAGAATTTGTCTGCAGAACCAAAGTCAAAGGGCAGAGCACCTTCTGGAAATGTGACCTGCTGTTGCCCTGTTCTGAGCTGGAGTGGAGCCTCCATGACCTTCCCTGCAGCCCAGGCGAAGGAAACTAGAGAAACAAACAGAGCTGGCTGGGGAGCCATCTGTGACACCAGGTAAAAGACCCTGGGGTAAAACCTGCCAGGGAGTGAGGGAAGGAGAGCTGGGAAAGGACAGCTCCTTAGGGTAAAGCCCAGATGTGACCGAGGCTGAGGGCCACGGGAGCTTCTCCGTGTGGCAGTCACATTGTCCCGTCTCACAGCTGGCCGCTGCTCACAGTGGTGGGGCTGACTTCACAGGTCACAGTGCTCAGGATGAGCACCCTGTCTGGCAAGAGGATCTGGATGCTTCTCTTGGAGGAATGCAACATCTGCGTGACTCATGTATGCAAACCACCCACATGCTAGCGAGCCGAAGTGGTTGCTCCTGGAAACAGAAATAAACTACCATCCAATTATGAAGTTTTCCCTGGCTTTGTGACAACTCCAGCAAAGAACTTTCCAGTGTGAGGACTGAGCTTAAGGTTTAAGGTAACATGATTTACCTATGGGCACCTTAGGTATTACCTGCTATGTTATAAAAGATGGATATAGCACTTAAGAGGTAGAGAAAAATAACTCAGTACACAAGTCAATTGCCTGTAAACTCCACATCATAAAATCCCCTCTGATAAGAATCAGCACCAGGCAGACATTTAAATATTTAGCATCTTCTGAAATGTAATTACCACTCTGCTTTGTACATCTGTGTTTGCTGTACCCTCCGGATGGAACAGGATATAATTTTACTGATTTGGCAGATTTATCCACCTGGCTAAGCAGTGGGTCATTTTTCATTTCGGTGGTGAAGGCCTTCCCTAGCCCCTTTGGCACACAGCAGGTGACCCTCAACCCACCCACCCCCCACCCCATAGTTCCTACACCCAAAAAAAAAGCTCAGAAAAATGAACTGAGGTTGGCTGGCTTTTCAGTCAGTTGCCTGATTTATGATCCTTCCAGAACATCCAATGGCCATTCTGCTGTGACGTGACAGCTGAGAATCCAAAAATGACATATGTCTGAGAATCCGAGGGACAGCAGCTGCTTGTTGACAAAGTGGGTGGCTCACAGAGAGGTGTGGAAGAACAGGACTGGGTTGGACCAGCGAGGAAGACCTTGGCACGCAAAATGGAGACAGAAGCGAAGCAGGCATTGCTATTGCTGTCCTACAGAGCTTGAACCTCACCTTCTAACCCAGAGAGGCATCTCATCTGGGTTTCCCTTTGGTTTCTTGCAGGATTTTTAATCAGCAAGGCAGCACTAATTTCAAGGAAGTACAGTGGACCCTTGAACTCAATGGATTCCTGAGGGCTGGTTGTAACTCAAGTTGGTTGTCAGTCAATACAGCGGAGATCTGGATGCTTACCTTGGTACACTCTATAGATAACAAGAGGCAGATGACTCTTCCATTAACCCAATTAACCCAATTTGTTCATATGTCAGGCTGGTCATAACTCGAGGGTCCACTGTAGCTTCTCTGTTTCTTTATGAATGAATATTCTGCCAGGTAATGATTTCCCCATCTTTGACAGCGACAAGATTGTGCCCTTCAGGGTTGGGTGCCTGCTTTACCCTCCTGCAGCCCATGCTTACTGCCTAGGCTTTAATCCCCAGGAGTCAGGCTCTGTGCATAAACTTTCAGTGCTAAGGCCAGCCAAAAGGCCTAGATACCCAAATCACACAGAAAAAGGAGCCTCCTCCTCCTCTGAATTTCACTGTCAACTCTGCCCTGTGGTCCCCAAAGCCTCACCCCCACCCCTCACTTTTCATGGTCATAGAGTGTTGGGACTGGCAGAGAAGTGGGCATCATCCAGGGGAGGTGGCCTCACCCACGCTTTAGCTTGTGCTTCTCAAACCAAGGCAGCCCAGGCTGATGCTGAGGGGAAACAGAGCCCCACTCCCTCACCCTGCCCCATTCCCAGGCCCTGCAGGAGGTCTGTGGACCTCCAGGGATCCCCAGAGCACTTCAAAAGCCACCAACATAGTGTAATCCCTTTTCTGCACAGGAGGAGACTCGGACCTAAAAGAGAAAGGAAGCTCTGTTCCTAAGCAGCAATTCAGATCCTTCCTGTCACCCAAGAAATTGGCCCCCATCCTTCCTGCTAGAGCCACATCCTTTTACCCAGGTCAACTTCTCACTCTGATCACTGCTCAGCACAAAACACCTGTTGTAGAGTTTAGTTGTTCTCAGAGACCTTCAGCCCCATAACCCTCAGGCTTCTGCAAGCTTCTGTCCTCGCCCATGCATGTCAGGGGAGGGAGGCACCTAGCAAGGCACTGTTTACCTTCTTGAGGCAGGGGATGAAAGTGACTGCCTTGTTTGATGTTGCTAAGTTATTAGGGGGGAAAAACCAACCCAGGCTTGACAGGGCAGCTTTCACTATGACGGGGCAGCACCGTGGGGCGGAGCTGGGGCACGGAGACAGCAGGCTGTCACAGACTGTCAACGACAAAGGGATAGAAAAATGGCAAGGGGAGGATATTATTCCTGTGGGAGCTTATGCATCCACCTGCCTCCCATAACAGGGACTCATTAACATGGAAATAGCTGGGGATTTACCTCAGTGGTTCTGCCGCCTGCTTCGCAAGCGCAAGGTCCAGAGTTCGATCTCGGGTACCAAAACAAAACATGGTAATAAAGAAGGCCTGGCCCTATGAGATGTCTTTTCTGGCATCTTGGCCACAGTCCTCTTCTCTCCACTCCCTGCTCTCTGCCTTTGCCCGCTGTCACTCACTGTCTCTCTCCTCCTTCTCCCATTCATTCCTTCTCTTGCTGTTTGGCCACCTACCTGTCCTCCTTACATCCATGTCTCTGCCTTTGTCTGTTGGCTCTTTTATCTGTCTGTGTTTTTATCTCTTCCCTCTGTCTGTTTTTCCTTTAGGTGAAGGCCTGAATACACACTTACATGCACATATAATACACACATGCACTCACATACACAATCCCATACCCGTTCACACCGACATAACTACACACAGAAACATGTACATTTGTGCATGTGTGCACATATAATCCACACACATGTCTTTATCCATAATCGTGCATCATCCAACATAAACAACCACCCACAGCTCACACAGAGAGTCGCAGGTAGACACATAAATATGTGCATGTGCATACACACACACGCGCGCACACACACACACACATCGTTCCATTCCTAGGGCAAGCTAAGTAAACTCAGAAGAGACTAACTCTATACACACAGTCTTGTTGACACCTCTTTGTATTAAGAGTGATTAGCAACCATAGAGGTGTCTTGGTTGGTCAAATAGGTCTGAAGCTCCTGGCTCACAACCTGGGAGGCCTTGTGGGTAAGACAGATTCCAGCTACCTCATCCCCCAGAAAGGATCCTCCTGTCTCAGTCATTTGAGCAGGTGGTGACCTCAGCAGCTGCAGCCAGACTGCTAAGAAGTGGAACTTCACAGATGCCTTTTGAAGAGGTTATGGTTGGAGCGAGGAGGCCTGTTTGGGCTTAGATCTTCTGAGACCGGGGCCAGGAAGGAAGTTTCATTTGAAGGAGGGAGCTGGTAATTGTGCTGGTGTGTTTGGTTGGCTTGAAGGGTCCCTGGAAGAGATGCAGGGTTCACCTCTCAAGTTGAAGGCAGGAATAGGTCTACCAGGTCCAAGAACAGGAACTAAGGGAGCCCAAAAGCCATGGCCCTGCTACAGATCAGCTGCTGAACATCACACCAGGCACCTTCTCCCCGCCTCATCAGTTGACCAATCTCATGCTGCCAGAAGCCCAATAGTTTATTAACTAGAAAGTTTAAGCAGAAAACTCTATTGGTGTTGAAAAGTAGCAAACAGGAAGCTACATAATATTTTTATTTCTGTTTAATAAATTTAAGGCAAGTAAATGGATTAGGGTTCCCTGCTAGATGACATTTGGGGGACATTTACTGTTAAAACAGTAGAACTACAACAACAGTGACCGTGGTACCTGAACCGAAAATCTGGAAAGGCAGTCTGACAAGAATAAGGAAAGGATGGAATATTTACAGTTGGGATCTTTGCTGCAGATCCCAGGAGTAATGACAGAGTATTGGTTAATAATTAACACTCAAAATAAGAAATTCTCCCACATATCATGAAAGGCTTTTTTCCCCCCTCGTGGTAGGTGTTAAACCCAGGGCCTTCACAATGAGCTACATCCCCAACATTTTTTTTATTTTTTTTTATTTTGAGACAGGTTCTCATTAAGCCCAGGCTAGACTTGAACTGGCAATCCTCCTGTCAGAGGGCTGTCAGGAAAGTTTTAAGTAAAGTTCAATGTATTCTGTCTAAGCAGAAAAGAGAGTGAGTGAGTGTGTGTGTGTGTTTATGTGTGTGTGTTTGTAATTACATATATATGTGTGTGTGTGGAGATTTATGGAGCTATATATTATATATAAAGACATATATGGAGATAGAATGCTTATATCTATATATCTATTCAATGCAGAAAGAATTTAATCTTTTCAGTGGTTAAAAATGTTCATCTTTTTTTTGTTTTGTTTTGTTTTTTGAGACAGGGTCTCACTTTGTAGTACAGGCTAGCCTTGAGCTCACTATATAGCCCAGGCTGGCCTTGAACTTGTGGTGATCCTCCTGCTTCAGCCTCCCGAGTGCTGGGATTACAGGTGTGTGCCACCATGCTTGGCTAAAAATGTTCATCTTTAAAAAGGCTTTAAAGTTTTAAAAAGCTCTCGGTCTTAAACAGGTAAGCTCTCAACTGTATGGAAAACTTCAGCTTTCACTGTGACATATTTTGTGAGAGTTCCAGATTTCCCCATGCATAATTTATAAACAGTTCTCAAGTACCTAGTCACGATGAGGAATCGTTTGCTTTTATATCTTTTGTGGGCATGCCAATCTGGACTAGGGCCTCGTGTAGTTGTCCAATGCCATTTGTTGTCATATTACAACCAATTTAGTAGCTTAAAACAACACATTTATTATCTCACAGCTCAGAAGTCTAAAACATGCCATACTGGGCTAAAATCAAGGTGTCGACAGGACTGTGTTCCTTTCTGAAGATTCCAAGAGAGAAATGATTCCCCAGCCTCTTTCAGATTATAGAAGCCATCCACATTTCTTGGCTCCCGGCCCTCCCTCCGTCTTCAAAGCGAGCAATGGTTATGGTACAAATTTGTCTCACATTGCACCAAATGGACCCCTTTCTTTCATAGTCATGGCTCCCTCTCTCCAAAGCTGGCCAGGCTTCTTCCCCTTTAAGGATTCCCAGGTCAGATAATTCAATGTAATCTCCCCATCTCAAATCTTTAGTTTTACTCACAGTTGCAAAGTTCCTTTTGCCATGTAAGGCAACATATTCCCAGGTTCCAGGGACTAGAAGGTGGATAGCATTGAGTGTCCATTATTTTGTCCCATAGGCAGGTAGTGGCCAGGATTCTATTCCTGGAATTTACACAGGTCAATTCCAATTCAATTAAGCAATTGCAGCAAATTATTCCATGACCAGTGTAAGACATGGATTTGCTATGAACTTGAGCTTTCTCCTCTGGTCAAATAAAAATAGGAGTGGCTTTCTGCTTAATTTACCATGCCAGACAGCAATTTGAGGCTGTCACGCTCCTAAACCATTATATGAAATCCTGGGACGAGGAGGCTGGCAGTGTCCTGGGAGAAACAGGGGACAGAAAGCGCTCAGGGAATGTCAGAGCGTGTCACAATCGACAGCTTCTGAGAAAATGCTACCAGATCTGTATTTGGAATTTGATACTTTGAGCAAATTTATGGAGTAAACTTGTTCACACTTCAGACGAGTTGGACTCTAGTGCAGAGACAGTAAGGAAAAGGTGATGAGGTTGAGGAGAAAATGAAGATAATTTCAACATTTGAGTCCCTAGGTTCAAGCTCTGTGTAGTTTAGGGAAGGCAGCAAACAGCTGCAAAACTTGGATGTGTGGCAGGATGCAGTGGATGATGCCACTCCGGGAGCACCATATCACAGGGCTTACACCTGGTCCATCCAGGTCTTTGCTGTCTTTGTTGGAGAAACAGAGGAGCAGTTTGGGATAGCTCAGCTGAACTGAGAAGGCCAATCAGTTTAATACATCTGATTTCCCTCTAATTGTCTATCTTGCATGAATTTTTTAAAACATGAGTTTTAAAAATCTAACATAGTTATATAGGGCCTGCAGACCCTAAACAGATGGAGAGTTGATGTGGTCCCTTCTTCCCCAGGAGAAAGTCATTGGTGAACTGCTTCTTGTCTTTGTTCCTCCTTAGGAGGATGGTGAATTGATTATCTGCCTTGCATGGATAAGAAGGCCATGGTGAGGCACCAGTTATTTGTTAGTGTCAGTAAATACGACTATTACCAACTTTCCAGGTGCGTACAAGGAGCCCACCATATTCTTTGCAGTGCGCTTGTTAATTCATGTTGGAATGAGATTTTTCAACGTGGAGGCATTGTTGGGTTTTTGTTTTTATTTTGACACCTTCAAATTGACATAAAAATGCAAAATCAAGGCATGCTGAGCAGTCCAAGATGAGGGAAGTGTGTGGGAGGAGAAGTATGGATGAGGATGGAAATATATCAAAATGCCCACCATAAAAACAGAATCAGGACATGAGGGGGGATGGTTGATGGCACAAAAAAATGAGGATCTACATGTGCATTTGAAGTTGTAGAGCTAAGGGTGGGAGGAATCCAGGGTAGGAATTCAACAGGGAGAGGGGAGAGGAAGAAAGGCAGAGAGGCAAGAGATGCACGGGGCAGAGGGTGAGAACAGAGTGTGGGAACCAAATCCACATCTCTCAGGGCAGGAAGTCACCAGACTGTGTCTAAAGTTGATAAAATGAGAAAGAGTGGTATAAGCATTTTAGTTAAGGGGAATGGCTAAGAAACAAATAGAGAGAAGCGATCCAATACAGTTAGCTCTGAGACTAGAGGACACCAGGACTGCAGCTGGAGAGGGATGGGCAGAGGTCAGTGCTGTTCTCTTAAGAGCCCTTCACCCCAACTGATTCCCTAAAAGCCAAGTGTATGTGTTATCCAATGAAAAAAGTGCTGGGCAAATCAAATGTAAAAACAGTCCTCATTTTTATAAGATCCTACTCATTCAGAAAGGTTTAGTTTTTTAAAAATTAGTTATATGACATGGACTTGTAATCCCAGCTCCCAGGGAGGCTGAGACAGTAGGACTGCAAGTTCAAAGCCAGTCTGGTCAATTCTTTTAAAAAGAAAAAAAAGGAAAAATTAATTACCAATATTAGGCACATATATATTTAGGGAGCATGAATAAAAATCTTAATTACTACCTGATCTTTTCATTCTTTGCTAATTTCATGCTCTGAAAAATGTACACATAGAAAAACTTTTACCATAAATAGTCATATAACCATTACCTAGATTCTACAATTAATATTTTAGTTGCCTTATTGCTGATCTTTTCATCTATCCATTCCTCCATCTGTGAGTTTATCTTAGTTTTTGAATGCATTTATTGCTTTGATTTTTTTATTGTGGAAAAACACATAGCAAAATTTACCATCTTGGCCATTTTTAAGTGATAGCTCAGTTGTGTTTAGTATATTCACATTGTTGTGAAACAGATCTCCAAAACATTTTCTTCTTACAAATCTGAAACTGTGTATTTATTAAACAATTCCCCTTTTTTTCTCTCCACTTCCAGGGCCTTGGTAACAGCCATTCTATTTTCTGTTTCTATGAATTTGACTACTTTGAATTCCTTATTCTGTATAAGTGGAATCATACAGTATTTGTCTTCTTATTACTGGATTTATCTCATTTAACCCAATGTCCTCAGAGTTAATCATGTTAAGACAGATGCCGGAATTCCGTTTTGTTCAGGGCCGAGTATATTCTGTTGCATGTACATACCACTTTTTAAAATCCATTCATCTGTCAATGGACATTTGAGTTGTCTCCTCGTCTCAACAATAGTGAACAATAATAATAGCAATAAGGGCCAGGGATTTAGCTCAGTGGCACCACACCTGCCTTGCAAACACAAGGTCCTGAGTTGGATCCCTGGTACCAAAATAATATGATGATAATAATAATAATAATAATGGCGATAAGAAGTGTGCAAATAGCTCTTTGAGATCCTGCTTTTAAATTCTTTTGGATATATACTGACAAGTGGTATCTTTGTTTTGTTTTGTTATTTACATGGTGCTGGGGATTGAACCCAAGGTATTGCATAATGTGGGTGAGCACTCTACCACGGTAATACATCTCCAACTTCTATTTTTAGTTTTTTGAGAAACCTCATACTGTTTTCCATTTTATAACTTGTATTAGTCAGCTCTCTGATTTCTGGAACACAATACTCACCACTCACAACATAAATGAGGAGAGGCTTAATTTGGCTAATAGTTTCAGAAGTTTCAGCCCATAATTGGCTGGCTCCAAGGCAAAAACACCATGTTAGAAGAGCACAGTGGAGTGAGGCAAGGACGCAGTACTAGACAGGAAAGGGTGAGTGGCCAGATATAGAACCCAAGGTCATGCTTCCATGACCCACCTGTACACATCCAAAAGTGTGTTCTACCAATCCCTTGAGTGGCTCCCAATTTAACTAAGTTGTCACAATCAAGCTTAACCATTACCTCCCACCTCTGCTCAACTTGACACCCAAATACATCTCTCTAAACCATACTTAATCCCCTAATAAACACAAGGTTATAATTTCACCTAACACAATACGACTGTCTGGAAAACAAGTGAAAATGAAAAAATCCTTTCCCCATAGTCTCAACAGTTCCAGCATTTTTTCAAAAGTCCAAGTCAAAAATCTCTTCCAAGACTCAAGGCAAATTCTTAGCTGTGAACTTCTTTGAAAATAAAAAACAAGTTATATAATCTCAAGGTAGAATGGCACAGGCTAAACATTCTCATTTCAAAAAGGAGTGGAGGATAGAAAAGAATTAGGCAAAAACAAGACCAAAAACCCAGCAGGGTAAATGTTAGTCGAGACCTGTAGCTCTATATTCAGCATCTGGAGCATGTAAAGGTAAAATGTGGGTTTCAAAGGGCTTGGTGGACCCCAACCCTATGCCCCTGCTGGCTGCAGCCCACACGGCATCTCCTCTGGGCTGCCTCCACTCCTGGCCTGTAGCATTCCTTAGCACATGGTCCATACTCTTGGCAGTTCCAACTTTCTTTGGTTTCCAGTGTATCTTTGGGGTTTTTTCCCACAGCTTCATCCACTGCCCTCTCAGGGGCGCTCTGCCTGGCCGCCCATGCCTTCCTTTGAAATCTGAGTGGAAGCCTCCCAGACCTCACAACTCTTACATACATTACAGTATTGTCAGTAAAAGCATTGCATAATGTCTGCTGTCAGTAGGGACAATAGCCAGGCTTCCTCAGACCATGGCAGCAGTAGTCTCTGAGTGCCTACATGGCTGAGAAGAGGGATATCAATCTAGGCAAACCAATGTCTAGGAAGCTCTTCTTGAGCAGGGGGCCCAGGGACTCTCTTCTCAAATGAAAGGTTTACACTTTTGCATCCTAGAGTTTGATGAGTGGAATCTTGCTCATTCCTAAGATGCCCTTGAGGCATCTTTCTTCTTGTCCCTGCACAAGGTTTTCTTTTTTTCTTTCTTTCTTCCTTTCTTCCTTTCTTTCTTTCTTCCTTCCTTCCTTTCTTTCTTTCTTTCTTCCTTTCTTTCTTCCTTCCTTCCTTTCTTTCTTCCTTTCTTTCTTTCTATCTTTCTTCTTTCATCTATTGGGCATTGAACCAGAGGCACTACCACTGAGTTACATCCCTAGCCCTTTTAGTTTTTTAGTTTTTGCTTTGAAACAGGAGCTTGCCAAACTGCCCAGGCTGTGCTCAAGTTTATGATCTTGACTCAGCCTTCCAGAGTTCTAAGATTACAGGTATGTGCCACAATGTCTGGCTTTGATTTCTTTCTCATGGGCACTAACCTCTTCAGCAACCGCACCTCTTTTGGCTCCAACTTTATCCATGGTTCCTTCAGGTCAAAATTTCAGTTTTTAAAATTTTTCTACTCTGCTGTTTGTCCCTAATTTTCACTGACTATTGACTTAAAAGCAGCCAGCAGTACCCACGCCACAGCCTGGAAGTTGGATTGGCTTATAATTTTTTTCTGCCAGATCAATCAATTCACTGCCCTTAATCTCAGGCTCAAAACATAGGCAAAATATAGTAAATTTTCTGCTGGAGGACAACACACATGGCTTTTAGTCCAAATGCTTATGGAGAATTCATTCCCACTTGAAACCCCCTGAGCCCGGCCTTTACTGCCTGCATTTCTATGAGCGTTCTGGTCTTCTGAACTCTGACCAGAATCATCCATCAGTTTCTGCTTATAGCATTCTAGGGCTTCTCTAGCCTGCATCTCCAAACCTTTCTAAATTCTTTGTGCAAACCACGTCCAAAGGCTTCTAAACCACATGATCAGGTACAGTCATAGCAATGACCCCACTTCTCAGGTACTCATTTTCTATATTAGTCACCTTTCCTGTTGCTGGGACACAATACCACACACTCACAACTTAAAGGAGGAGACATTTAATTAAGCTCATAGTTTTAGGGAATTCACTACATGATCAACAGGCTTCAAGGCAGGAACATAATGGTATAAGGGCATGATGGAACACAGCCTCTTAGTTAATGGTAGCCAGGAAGCAGAGCAAGGTAGCAGCACCAGAATGAGGGGGTGAGGTGTCAGATGTAGTATCCAAGGTCACACTTTCATGACCCACCCATACACACTCAGAACTGTGTTCCACCAATCCCTAGTGCCTCCCAAGCCAATCATGTTGACACAATCAAACTTAACTGTCAACAGTCTTAACAATAGTGTACAAGGGTTCTAATTGCTCCATTTTCTTGCTAATGATTTTTAGTTTCCATTTTTTAAATAGTATTTCTCCTATTGGATGTGAACTGTTTACCCCATTGATTTTTTTTTTAAAGTTCATATCAACCTTGTTCTGGGTAACGGAAACTAGGATTTCCAGGAGAAATTTCAGTGGCTAGCTGGAACTAGACTATTCTCAGTAAAAAGCTTTCCCTTAGAAGTGAGTGTTGGTCATGGAGCTCTGGAAAGAATTCCAGAGATGATGGGATTTCTCTTCATAGTAAATTTCATTCTTATTTCATTGTTAAATCAGTGTTGCCTCATAGGTCCATTAAAAAGGGCAGTTTTGTCACCACTGCAGGTGTTAGAGTAACTGTAAATTCTATGTGTTAAAAGTCAGATTAGAGACTATGTTTAATATTCAGACATTTTCAATTGATTCTGAACCATAGGGCTTCTTGTACTATCTGCACTGGATTAAGGCATTGTTCCCTAGTTGAACATATCTTTCAGATTAAAATTATATTGGCTTTTGAGCCAAAGTTACCTTTCAGGCTTCTGAAACTTTGACTCCATTTTCCTTATATGGAAATGTTTGTCCCTCTGCTAAACAGATGGTCAGTCTCTTTCCCGTTCCCTTTGTGTGCAGCAGCCTGGTGATCACCTATTTTAATTACCTCATAAAGAACTCAGGGACAGGACTGCACTCTGTCTTATGATATTATCACCCTGGAGTTGCATTACAATGGACTGATCTACACTAAACATGACCTTGGGGTGTTTGTGAAGCTAGTGAGGAGATTAGCAAACAGAAACCTTGAGAACAATTAATCCTTCTCTGCATAGCAGCAGGGTAGTGGCTCTGCAAAGACAACTCTGCAAATGGATTTCTGAGTCATTTTTAGCACTGTGCTTGCATTTTGGCAGATTGAAAGGCTGAAGCTGAGGAAGTGTGTGGGAAACCAGGTGATTACTGCTCCCCAAATACTGCATGACGCTCATCACCCCTGACAAATCAGCGGCAGAGTAATCCCACCATAATTGGCTGACCCTGGACTAATCTTATTTCTACATCATATTTCCTTGGCAGGTCATTTCACTCATCTCATTAGCATTCTTTAGGGTTATTCCACCACCCACAGATGGAGCCCTCTGGAATACCACATGCACTCTGACATTTGATAAGAAGCAAGGTATATGCTTATGGCACACCTCTCTTTAATTTCTAACTAATTAGTGTTAAGTAGCTAACAGAGGGCTTGCCATGTTGTACAGATCTGTGCTCAGCTTTGAGCAACAGTATGTCACTTAATTCTCACTATCCAACAATTGAACTAATGTTATATATTCCCATTGAAATGACAGACAAAGAGAGGCTTCAAAAGATGAACAGACTTGCCAAAGGAGAGCTAGGATTTGAGCTGGGTCTATTTCAGTCTGCAGCACACCCTCTAACCCTACCCGAATCACCCTTCTTTGTGCTCCTGAGTTCTCACAGCGCCTCTCACTTCCCAACCAGACAGTAAACTCTCCAGGAAAATGTTACCTGCTATCATAAGTCCTTGCTGTAGTGATAATGGAAAAGAAAGCTTCAGAATGACTTTACGGGCAAAAGCTTTAATTGGAAGTCAGGAAAAGATTCCAGCTTGAGAAGTTGCTGGTGGGGGTTGGCCATTGTGCTAAAGAGCATCAGACTCGCCAACCCACAAAAGCAGGGGGCCAGCTTTTAAGGATTAGCTGAAGTGGCCCAGGGTCCTTGATTATTTTCTGGGTTGTGGTTTCCATCGCTCCCAGGAACCTATGCCATGAGGGGCAATTCAGCTGTTGTGTTTGTTTCTGCTTGGGGCTCAGGCCCCTTGCAGTTAAGCCCCTGGATTGTCTCAGTCATGTGAGGCTCTCCTGGAATCCAAGGTGACCCTAGGTTTAGGTCAGTGGAGGCTTCTGGACTTAGCTGGATATCCCTGTAAATCTCTTATCTTGATGGTCTCAGTCTTGAAGGGGGGGTGAGACAGGTTAGGGATAATAAGCTTTGTTTTGCCAACTTTTCCTAAATGATTAACATACCTATATCCAAAGTCTTAAGGTAATAAAGGATATAAAATGAAGGTCAAATTTTGTTCTACTTTTAGTTACCTATTGTAACCTGTCTTAGGCCCAAGTAGAGTCACAGTTTTTAGGAAAAACTGCTTTTAAGTCCCTGACAGCCTCAGAAGAAAACACAAATCATTCTTCTACTGAGTAACAGGGTAAGAGCCCAGGAGTTTGTCCTTTGTCCCTGTGGTGGTCTCAGGCTGTGACTGAGGAGCCATGCTTTCTCCTCTTCCCTTGTTCCACACGGAACTGTCCTGCGCAGATGGTAACTATGCAGTGAGTACCTGGTGACTGATGAATATAGAATTCCACGTTTAAAATTACTTCCTTGGACCATTAGACCAGCTCCACCTAGCATCCCAGGCATGATGGGTTCCTTGGATTCCAGGGACTCTGGCCACTAAACACAGAGTGGCTTAGATGACTAGCTAAGCCTACTGAAGCCACTTCTTCCTTTCCTGCAAATAGAGTGTCAGCCATATGATCTCTCTGGAGTTTTCCTGCAATGAAATTTGCATTCATAAATATAAATTATAGCAAAATGTTGCCTCTACTATGGCCTCAACTGGTAATGAGGGCCTGTAGCTGAAAGGAGGTTAGCTATGTAACCCATCCTCTACAAGGAGCTGTCAGACACGGAGGCAGAACACACTCCAACACTCACAAGATGATGGCAGAACCTTCCTCCCCTAGCCCATACTTAGACCACAGAAGAATATACGAAGCACGATCTCATCGTGGTCTTCAATCTTTGGGGAGATGCAGTGTTTGAAAAAGACAATTCTCTTTCTTTCCTGTCAGGGAGAAGAGAGAATATTTCTCTCCATTATGTTCTGAACTAAGTCAGTTTTATGTTTCATGATTACTGAAGTATTTTTTCAACTACTGATATATTCTAATACTTTAAGGTTCCAGAGGACGAAAGGTCTCTTTCCCCATAATTCAGAAGTCCCAATCAAATTCTGATACACGTATTAATTTTGATAAGCAAGCAGGCACAAAACAAAATAAATGAAGAAGTCACCCAATGTTCCTATAAACTTGAGAAAATCTCAGCAAGCTATCCTCTGACTTTCTGAGTACCTGAAACAAAAAATTCTCTTGAGAACATTTTAGTGGCAACTTTCAGCCAAACATCTCATCATCCCCAAAGTTCCTAGGCGAAACTATTAAGTGGATACTAGACTCAAAATGACAATCCAGAAGGAACTGGTGGACAACCTAGATTCTTACACTCTATTTCTGCAAGGGCAGTGGTGTCTGCAGTCTAGTCTAGCCAGCTAATTCTACTATCTGGATCATTCAGCTTACCAGTATAAAAATCATTTCTAAAAATCTCTATTCTAATTAATAAAGCCTCTAGAGTTGACTTAGAGAAAAGTGTTTGTATTGTCAAAGTCCTTGCAGAAAATGGACAACACACTCAAAAGGCTAATGGAGGAAAGTTTAATGACGGACTATTACAAAAAAGTGATTAGGGGTAAGAGAAACTAACAAAAGAAACGCATTCTGAGGCCAGCAATTTGAGAGGCTTTGCTTCTCTTCTAAGCCTGAAGGGACATAGGAAGAAGTGGTCTTTATGCAGTAGGACAGGGACCCTCAAGAGGACAAGAGATAGGATTCTCAGGCCTCAGTCCATGACCTGCTGCCCACTAAAGGGGAAGACACATCTTGCCCTATCCTCCTTGGTAACAGCATATGGAGTGCACCCTCCCCTTGTATCCCTACTCTTACTGTAAGGACTAGGTGCAGTGTAACAGCAAGGGACTCTCTAGGATGTCTCCAAGGGTGAGGATGGCTGCTAATCCATATCCTACAGGGAGGAAATCCCTTAAAACATGAGGGAGAAGTCTCAAACACCATATCATACTCACAACCCAATAGAAAATTACCAGCCCCTAGCATCCTCCAATTGCCACAAAAGTAGCTCTGTTCTTTTGTGAACATGTCTGATTTCCTACACCAAAGCTATGTCCCCTTCAGCTCTTCAAACTGAAGTCCCTTCTTCAGGTTCTTTTCCTTCTCAATTAAAGTTTTTGTCTGTAAATGCATGCTGTTGCTTCAGTGTTAATTTCCATTATCATTGAACCCTAAAACATGCTCTCACGGATGTCCTGTATCACTTAGACCTGGAAGGAGCCACATCCACATGGGCCACAGCCTTAGGCAGAGGGATGCAGTCACTGATAATCTGCAGCCCAAGAAGGCTTGGTTGGCTTCATGAGGGCAGTGATGAATCCCCAGAGTCTCCTTCTTCCTGCCCTCCAGACTCCTGCTAGTGTGATCCACTAGCTGAACACTATGGGAACCCAGAGTTGAGGCACTGAGTTGATGCTGTCCATAAAGGCCAACTTTTATGTTCTGCATACAGCAGTGTGAAGCACCACACAGCATAGTCTATTCGCTGCAATAGCTGATAGCTTGTAATGACTTCACAGTTTTCAAATGCAAATTCACTATCTCTAGAGGGTGAGTTCCTGACTAGGGTAGCTCAAATGCTAACTTCCCCGAAAATACAGTTCAATGCCAACATGTGTGTATATCATACTTTGTGCAGCAGAGTTTTTTACAGTAAACTACAGACAAAACCACCCCTTCCGTGAAGTCAAACATATCTCTTTCTCTTGAAAACTGGGTATACCTGCAAAAGGCAGACACTGGCATCTGATTCTCCAGTTGCATGTCTGCTTGAGCTGCTCACCTAGTGATCTGCACCAGAACAGCCTCCTCCAGCCTTTGAACACTGTGGCTAAGGCTCCAGCTCAAAGGAAACTCTCTGGAAGAGTGGGACTTGAGCTTCAGGATGCATTTTGTCTATTAATCTCTAAAGACTCCTTGGTGGCACTGTGCCTCCAGTAGAAAGGGTAAATAAATTTCAAAATGAAGGATTAGAAGCAGAACTAGCTTCACTTACCACACTCCTGATGACCCACTGGGGAATTTTGAGCTTTCTGTCCCTGCAACTCTGGACACTGCCTGGTTGAGGGTTCTGGTTTCCCAAAAGGACCCACTCTTGTCAGGGAACCCAAGGATCTTCCAGAGCTATAACGTATAGCTTTGTTTTGGTCCCAGTTTAGCTGTGCTAGAAGCTGGACCAAAATGACTTTCAAACTGGGGTCGAAAGTCCACTGTCCACTGGGCTATGTGATCGCTGTGGGCCTCGTCCTGAGGATTCCAGACTCCCCCCTATAACACAGTAAGTGTCTTGTTATAAGATCTGCACACATAGTCTGACTCTTTTCTATATCACCTACTTCTCTCTTTTAAATGTGATCATTCAGTGCCACTAGATCATAAGTTAACTCACAGCCACCACAGGTCATTGTATATTTCTAAATAACTCCAAGTAAAGCCTTCAAGTTCCATCCCTGGAGGATTCCATGGAGGCACCTTCTCCCTTATCAACTGTTAGTCACTTTCCCATCACCAGAACAAAATACCTGACACCCACAACTTAAGGAGAGGCTTGGTTTGGCTCATGGTTTCAGAGGTTTTTAATCCAGTTTCAGCTGGCTCCAAGGCAGAAGCATCATGATGGAAGAGCATGCTCATCTACCTCCTGGCAGCCAGGAAGCTGGTGGGGAGGGGACACTCAGAGGAGCCAAGAACAAAATACACCCTTCCAGGTGACTGCCTCAGTGACTCATCTCCACCTGTGTCCCACTTTCTCACTGCACATTGAGCTACAACTCACCAATGGATGGATCCACTGATGAGTGTAGTGCCCTATGATCCATTCATCTTCCAAACACAAGAGATATTGGGGAAACATTTTAGATCTAAGCCATAACACAAATTCACTTTCCAACTCAAGTATGCTCCCTGACCCAAGATTTTTAAAAACCCAAAACCAAAAAAAACCCCACTAAAATAAGTCTTGAGAAAACTGCGATTTTTGCTCATTGAGAGACTTAATTTTATTTCATTCTGGGAAATGTAGACTCTTTCTGCTTCCAGAAGAAAGGGTAACTGGTTCTTTGGAGGAGAAAAGACTTACGTTCAGCTCTATATCAAAATGTCTCATAATCTAGAGATGCAATCTAGGATAGTCTATATTTTCAAACTTAGTTCAAGTTCATGTCCTTTGGTTGCCTCAAACTCAGTATTTGTCTTGTTTGCTGACGCAGAGGGGAACATGTGCTTTACTCTCAAAAATAAAAAGGCCAAAAAAAAGAGGAAGAGGAAAAAGAAAGTTCACATCTCAGTGGTTGTGTATGTTCTGGATTAGGAACTAAATTCAGAAATGCTTTGCTTGAAAGATAGTTGGAATTTTTTTTACTTTGCAGCCCTCACCCTAGCTTAATCAATTTATACCTTCATTTTATTGGCTTCTGCCTCTATAGTTCAGTCTTATACCAATGGAATCAGTAGAATTAGTAATAAGCAAACATTTCTGTTGAACTGACATATGACTCAATTCAGTCCTGTTGGTTTTAGGATTTCAAATCCCAAATGGGCTACCATGTTAGATAGGACCAAGGAGCACCTCACATATGTAAGCAGCCAATGGAAACAGATCACAGGGGCTGGGGTAGATTTTTCCAAATTCTTCATCTTTCTACTTCAATTTAAGCCTTGAATTAGACATTCACAACTGAGCCCCTGTAGGTAGGAATGTCCCATGCAGTAGAGAAAAGCCCTAGGTACAGTTTTCATTCTCTTATTGTGCTCCTTGTCTGCATTTCTTCATGCATTCTCCCTCACAATTTAGTGCTGGTAGGCTTTCAGTAAATAAAAGAAAGAATTATAAGCCAGTGTATTTGCTGTTGAGTGATCATTCTGAACCCTAGATACAGAAGAAGTAGGTCTTCTTCAAAATAGACATCCTGGGAAACTGTGTTGTTTTGTTCTTTAACAATGCTATGGCTACTGAAAATAGTTTGAGAGTCTGCTTTTAGAAGTCCTTTGAAAGGCTGCTCAAACAGCCTTGCAGGGCAATGGGATGCAATAATCTGTACTAAATCTTTTGGTAGTTTATGAACACAGACTGTCACCCCCTTTGAAGTCAACACATTTCTCTTTGTCATTTTATGTGAGGAATTATCCAATACCTATGACACTGCTTTTGGTATCATCAGGCAGTTATACATGAGCTATTCTCATCTGTTTCTCGTATAGGGGAAATTGGGGATAGGCAGCAATCAATAACTAATACACCTTTGGAGCAAGAGTGAAGTAGAAGAAAATCTGACCCTCTCCCCACCTTTAACCCCACTTGCACTGGGACACACCTCTCCATGGATCTTTAATGTTTCTGTGCATCTTAGAAGGGAAGCACTCACTCCCTCCACTCTGGACTATTTTTTTTTTACAAGAATGTTTGTATAATGAGCAGCCTTAGAAGAAACAGTTTCTCCCTCCAGTTCAGCCAGAGGCCCACCATTCCATCAGTAAGTACACGCAGATCCCAGGGAGCAGCTGGGAGACCCAGACTGGCACCCCTGCAGGTGGATTCCAGCCAGGGCTCCTCCCCAACCCCAGAAGCTCCTGCACACCCTCCCAAGCCAAAGTCCTGCCCAGAAAAGAGCTTCACAGGTACCCAAGCTTCAGCCAGACCCCCTCCATACTATCAGCCACAGTCAAGGACCCACCTGGAAAACAGCTACACAGGCGCACAAGCAATACCCAGAGGCTTGCCCTGATACCATTCATAAGTGCATGGAGACCCTAGCCAAAGCATGCAGAGACAATAGAAACTGGGGTGCACAGCTCCCAGCCAAAGGTCCTCCCAGACATAGGGGCTCCAGTGAGAGGCATTCTCAAGTGTGCTCAGGCTCCACCCTGAAGCCTGCCCAGACAACAGGTCAGCTCAGGGATCCAGAAGGCCACCACTCTGAACCCGGGAATCGGTGTAGTGGTGAGCAGCAGAGTAAAGGCTGCTCGGTGGCTTGCTGAGAATTCAAGATCATTGGGTGAGCAAAAAGTCACCTCAACAAAGGGAGAGCAGGATGCATCTGTTGAAATGAGAAGACATGTAAATAAGTCTCAAAACCAGACTTCCAGATCACCTAAGGCAACCCAAAGAGCAACAAGAAGGAACAATCTGATACTCAATCACCTGGACTCCCTGAACTGGCAACAAAAGAGGACCTGGAAAAAATAAAATCAGAAGTAATTTCCTAGATAACAGCAGAGGTTGTGTCCATTG
Organism: Heterocephalus glaber; assembly: GCF_000247695.1. Next base: position 32,641,315 of record NW_004624737.1, on the reverse strand, counting down.
TACAAGATATGACTAATAAATCTAAAGTGGACACAGATAAAAAAAATAGAGGAGCTGAGGTACATGATGGAATCCCAACCTAGGAAGCAAATGGAATCTGTAAAACAGATGCAAACATATTTCCAGGAGATTAAAAACTCCATTGAAAGTTTACATAGCAGAATGAGCCAATACAAGGACAGAATTTTAGATATAGTGACCAGGAAAAGAAAAATTTCTTAAAAATAGTAAGAGACCACAAGAAATCAATCCAGCAGCTGCTAGACAATGCAAAGAAGAATAACATCAGACATATTGGAGTCAATGAAGAAACAAGAGAGAGTACAGATGACATAAAAAAAAAAAACCTGTTCATAGAACTAATGCCAGGAAACTTCCCAAATAGGGGAAAAGAACTTGACATACAGATAAGTGAGGCATATAGGACTCCAACTAGCCATGATCAAAAAAAATCTACACATAGGCATATAATAGTTAAGATTCCAGAAACTCAGGCCGGGGATTTAGCCCAGTGGTTCTGGCACCTGCCTTGAAAGAGCAAGGTTCCAAGTCTGATCCTTGGTAACCAAAAAAAAA
>NW_004624737.1:32617274-32636015 GCF_000247695.1 Heterocephalus glaber | reverse complement strand
TATATATATCTCCTAAAAGCCCTCAAACACATTTTAGAATAAACTGTATGATTTTGTTTTTTAAAACTAGCTTTATTTGACTAGTTTATTTGATGTAGAAGCTGATACAAAAATGAATTTTCATGTCATAAACATTGTTCAACAAAGCAAAGGGGAGATATTTGAGATACGGGTTATTTGACACAGGGAAGCTAGACAAGGATTAAGTAGTAAATACACACTGCATCTTTGGTCTGATTTTTGAAAGCTTGAGAAGAGGCAAAAAAACAAACAAACAAACAACCAAAAAAAAAACTATGAACTTGAGATCCTACTTTTTTTTCTTTTTTGGTACCAGGGATCGAACTTGGGTCCTTGTGGTTGCAAGGCAGGGATCCTATTAATTTTTAAAAATATACATCCTTTGTATTATGCTTTATGTTTTAATCTAAAACAAAAACACAAGCCAGTAACATTAAATCATGGAAGTTAACATAGGAAAACTATATTTTCTGGGTATTTCATGGTATATATGTCATTGTATTATATTTAACATGTATTGTATTATTAAATTACTATATTTTCATACAAAGATTCAATAAGCAGTGCATCTCTTAAAAAAAAGGTTTCTCCCTCCAAAGCAAAGAAGAGTTTTGCTTACAGCCTCAGAAAATAGAGGTAGTGCCTTCCTTCAGAGCAAAGGGCACCCAAGCTTATTATCCACTTTAACAAAGTTACCGTCTCCTTGTGGTACCAAAGGAAGACATGTTCATTGGTCAATATAAAATGTTCAGGTCACTCAACTGTATATTTCTTTCCTATGATGAAGCCAATTATACGTGCAGGTATTATATGATTGTTTCCATGTCACTCTTGGGAATCGAGAATGGGAACTGACACAAATTCAAATACTCTGCCTACTGCTATTGTATGAGTAACAACCTTTCCTTTGCTTCTGACGTGGGAATCTTAAATCTTCTGCCAGTATCCATGAAACGGTGACAGGCTAAGTTAAAGTCAAACGTTCTTCACAGGTTTTGAAATTCTCCATCCCAGGGGAAAGCAAGGGATGTTGTCTTGGCTGAGCTGGGCAGGAAAGGTACAAAGTCCTAGCAGAGGTATAACTGAGTAGCCCTTATGTGGATTTGGAACCTATATAAATTACTCCAAACTGGGTGGCTCAAAACAATGGACATCTGTTCTCTGACAGTTCTGGAGGCCAGAAGCCTAAAATCAAGGTACTATCTAGGCTGTGCTCCCTCCAGAGGTCTGGGGAGATTCTGCTCCTTGCCTTTTCCAGATTTGGGTGGCTCTTGGTTGGCATTTGGTTTGTGCTGCATCACTTCAACTTCTGCTACCTCTTCTTTATGTTTCTCATCTGTGTGTCCCCCATAAGCAACTTGTTTTTTATTTAGGATCCACCTGGATTATCCAAGATGACTTCAATTTAATTATATGGGCAGAAACTCTTTTTCCAAATAAACTACCAGGAGATTAGGAAGTGAGCATATTTGGTAGAACCACCATTCACTCCCCCGCAAGATCCCCAATTCATATTACATGGATGGTCAAAGTAATCTTAAGCTATTAAGTTGATTTAAAGTAGCCCTAGACTAATAGAGTCTTTAAGTATCTGGTAGAATAAAGTGCAAATATTTGGAAACGAAAATACATTTCCATTTTAGGTGTCAAAAATACTACAAATTCCATTCTACCCTGCTATTTCTCTTCTAGGTATCTTTCCCAAAGAGTTAGACATATCTCACAGTAATACATGCATAATTATGTTTATAGCAGCACAATTCATGGTAGCTAAACCTTGGAAATGGCTTATGTGTTCATCAACAGATGAATGGATAAAGAAAATTTGGTATTTATACATAATAGAGTGCTCTTTGCTATAAAGAAGAATAAATTTAAGGCATTGTTTAGGAAAATGCATAAACTTTGAGACCATAATAATAACCACGCTATATTGAATGTGTGTCAGATTCAATATGGCATGGTTTCTCTTATGTGAGAAACCCAAAATATAAATAAAGAGCAAAATAAAAGTAATAAGAAATAGGGAGATAGGTCTTTTGCAAATGGGAGGGGGGGCCGAAAGACAGAGGGAAGGCGGGGGGGGGATGAAAAAAGAATTAAGATGTGTTATGTACATGCACCAAATCCCCACAAGGAATGTAATCATTATGTCTCTCAAACACATACTAATAAAAATTGAAAAAAATACTACAAGTAATTCCCTAAGGGAATTTAGTAGGTCATGGTAAAATATAACAAAGCCCACAGACCCTGCTGCCCAAGAACCCAAGTTTTGAACAAGTTGATAGTGGCCTTTGCCCCCCACTTCAGCTGATAACCAGAATGGGCATCAGACTCAAGGGCAGCCCATCTACTGGTTGGCTCATGATCTATGATTTCATGCAAATAGATGGCCTGGTTCTTTCTCTCTGTCTTCCTCTATTACTCTGTCTTAATTACTTTTCTCATTGCTGAGACAAAATACCTGACATTCAAAGTTAAAGGAGAAAAGATTTATTTAGTTCATGGTTTGTAGAGGTTTCAGTTCATAATCAGCTGGCTCCAGGGTACAGTGGCATGGCAGAGGGGTGTCACAGAGAAGAAACAGTTTATGGCGGCAGAAGACAGCAAAAGCAAGCAACAAGTGACAAACTACAAGTAACTAGCAACAAGCCTCTTTCTGTCCCTTATATTGTAGCCGGGCTATCTGCCCTTAGGAGCTTGGTCTTTACTGGCAGGATTTCTGTCAGCATTCTGGTCTTCTGAGCTCTGATAGAAATGCTGATGATAAAAACCACACACTTAATCCTAGCATCTCACCTTGAATCAATGACACACTCTAGATCCAGCCACCTCTGAAGAAGCCCCACCTATGTCCACATGAGGCTTTGGGGGGACGTCTAGACACAAGCCATAACATACTCTACTCAAGAATTTGAACCAATAAAGTAGAACAGCATTAGTCAGTTAGAGGTAGAAGCTAACCCTAAATCTTACAATATATAAGAGCCTAAAGAGACTGTGATGGTCAGGTGCAACTCAGAATACTGGGGAAAAGACAGAGGGATCAGAGGAGTCAAGTGAAAGCACACCTGATACAAGCAGAGGGTTAGCCGATCTTTTATGTAAAGGAGCTTAAGGTGAAGACCAGTGAACTCAGTGAATAAAATATGAGGAAGACTTCCTTTGTGCTGGGTCCTTTGGGAGATACAGGTGTGAATAAGATGACTGCTTTTCTTATAGCTTAAGAGAAGTATAGAGCTAAAAACCATGGAGACACCCAAGTTTCTAGCAAGTTGTATGAAGAGGGCAAATGCTACTATTGATACGCCTGGCATGAGTCAAGAATCATCTCCTATCTCCATTTTCTGAGCTCATGTGGCCCTGTTCATGAATCTCCATGAAAGTGTCCTTATCTGAGCTCACTTGAGTAGGTCCCTGTTCAGACAATTGAGTGTCTCCTCTTCTGTTTCTTACCTGAGTCAACATACCAAGCAGTCAATACTGAGTGATATGAAGCAGTACAAGTGGAATATAGTCAAAAGTCCACTCCTTGTAATCTTGAGCATAGGTGATTTGCCGAGATGGAAAGGGAAGAACTTTTAATTAAATTTTCTTTCTACACCAACTTCAGCTCTGATGCCAGACTCTAGCACTGCAGGATCTTTTCATTATATACTCTTGGGCTATTGCCAATGCAATGCTATTTGGTGGACCTTGATCTTCCTAGAATGTGCATTAGACAGACCAGGATTTTCACTGGGATGTATGCCCTGTGCCCAAGGCAAGAAGATGAGTTGAGATCAAAAAAGAGCTCCTAAATGGGAGGTGGCCTGGTGACAGCAGGTAAGCAGGTAAACAAGGCTCAGAGGAAAAGTAAAGAGATGCTGCTACTGCTCTCTGGGTACCAAGGCAGAGGTTGTGGTGGACATCTGTTATTTCTGCTCAACTTGCTCCTCTTCCTCATTCTTCTGGAAACAATTTTGTTTTATTTTGGGGAGTTGCATCTTCCAAGCTACAACACCTAAACAATTTCTGGCCCCTTTCCATCCATTTTTGGTTCTTAAAAGTAATAATTGAAATTTCATTTCTGTCACTTGCCACCAAAAAAATTAGGAAGATTTCTCTTGGTACTCTCTGCCTTCAAGAATTGTGCACTTAAGCCAAGGAAGCCTGTGAGATTACTAAGCAGAGTATCCCAATGAGGTTAATAAGAATGGACTTCTTTATGGAGAGAGTCCACCCAGACTCTTATGCCCAGGTGTGAATGTGGACCCTGTCTGGGCCACATGTTGGACAGATTAAGTTGCACTGAGATACTCTACTTAAGAGGTACTTTGATTGAAAGAAACATATATATATATAAAAATTATAACTCATTTCCCTTACTAAGTTATACCTTTTTATGAAGGTGACTTGAAAATAAGAACCTTCCCTTTATGAATAAATAGAAATGAGATGCCTGGACAGGGCACACTATGAGTCATGCTTTATGGCATTTCCCTGTTCACTACCTTTATTGCTCTCAAAAGAACAGAGCACTTACATTTTCCTTTGGTTATGACATGATTCCTTTATTAGTAGTTTCTTTTACAAAAAGCTATTTGATTCTCATTATCTGTTTTTAAGAGATTAGTTCACTTCAAAACCACCTCAAAGCCTTACTGACTGCTAAGTGTCTACTCTTGCTAGTGTGGCCTAGCCTGGCATTGGAGCCAAGTGTCTTTCCCTCTGGCTGTATCATACATTTTCACATGGACAGCCTGTGAAAAGTGAGCCCAACAGGAAGTCAAACCTTCTGACATGTTGTCTTGCAAAATCCCTCAGTGCCCATGTGGAGGGAGAAAAATTCAACCTTCATTCTAGCCAGCATAAAGGAGCCCGGTGGTCAGGGGTGACCACCTGCTGTGCCCTGGACAGCCCTGGCCTGGCCAGTAAAGACTCCCTTCGTAAGAATGGTGGGGGTGGCCAGGGGAAATGCTTGTCTGGCCTCCTGGGTAACTCACAGTCTGAGTCCCTCACCCACTGCTGCGCCAAGCAGGAAGTCCAAGAGGGACCCTTTTCCAACTCTGGCCACAAGGCTACACGGGGCCTGCAAAGACATTCCAAAGCTCCCTGAAAGAGCATAGAGCAACCATTGTCATGTAAAATTAGCCTGGGCACAGCCCCAGAGAACATACCGTTAGATGTCCTCCTGCTCTCCCTGCCGAAGGGCATGTGACAGATAAAGACTGTTCCAACTCCTGGTTTTGGTCAGTGGCATGTGCCCAGTTCCTCCCCATCCATCTGCCCCTTTTCTTCTCCCTCACTGATTCAAATGTGCTGTGCCGGACTCATTGATCGCCACATTCCTTCCCAGAGCATGCCCAGGATGAGGAAGGCTCATGAGGGCCTTGGGAGAATCCAAAGAATGAACACAGGGCATTGGAGTTGCCAAGGCTCCATTGAGACTGTCCTGCTGTTTAGTAAGCTGGTTTGGCTCCCCTTCCAAGCTGGCCTCTCTCTGTCAAATGTCTACTTTGCCTAAGATCACCCTTTGGCCTGATAACACAGAATGAGGGCACTGTTTGGATGTCCCCCTGAGGCCTTTCATTCAAAGCCAAGACTGCTGACACTCTGCCTAATAATGTCTTCCCCAAAGAGGGCTTCAGCTTTTTCTTCATGCCTATGGAAAACTCGGATCTTGCCAATAGTGAACTGTTCTGACCCACTACAGTCAGCTAGTTCCAGTATGGCTTTTTGTGGCTTCTCATCAATTACTTTCTATTTTTCAGGCTGGCCACTCCTTGTGGAGCAAGGCAGAAGGCTGAACCATGCTCAGAGAATACTCTGGCAATGAAAATACCAGAGTGGTAAATGAAAAATCGATTATTTCCACACTAACTTCTCCAACAGCAGGCCTCATAGGCCACAGCAAAGATGAATACGCACGCTATTGTTTCTTGGCAGCTCAAGTTGAATTTTTTTAGGACACAAAGATATAAGGAGTTCCATAATCTTGCTCCTTTTTATGATCTATGGGGAAATAGAAAAGAACAAATAATTGGATGCACCAAGGTACAGAACCAATGCAACTTCCAAAATGCTCATGATCCAGGCCTCGGTCCAGTTGACTGGCTCTTAAATATGTTAGAAATTTGGCTTTCCTCAAAATGAGACATGAGGACTACGCCTTCAGCAATGAGTCCAAAGTAAGTCTTTCAAAGGTTTGATAAAGCACACAGTATTTCTAGCTAACTATCCAATACTCAAGAAAAAGTGTTTTTTCTGACACCTTGTTTTCTGTTTTGGAGCTGACCATCCATGTAATCATCTTCCCCACTAGACTGTAGGCTCTAGGAGAACAGAAATCCAGCTTGGTTCATTTCTGTACCCTAAGTATCTGGCCTCTAGAGTGCCCAGCACAGAGGAGAAGCCAGGTAAATGTTTGTTTGGTTGATTTAATAAAAGGATGAAGGTAAATAAAATAATTAATACAAAGCTCTCTATCATACTTTTAGTTGTATTTAAAACTGTCTCATCTAAAGAACTGAAGAAAAAAAAAAAAAAGCAAATCACATCAAATGCCCACTGGTCTCTAGATCAGTAATGGTGAACCTTTCAGAGCTTTCAATGATAATAAACAGCCCATGCAGCATGCATGCCATAGGTTCGCCACCACTGTTCTACACCTTTTCTAGATCCTAGACATTTTTCCCCCTTGACTCTAAATTCCACATTCTAGGCTTATTTATCTCTCTCATGTAGTGCTTACCACTACATCCCCAAGCCCTCAGACAAGGTCTGTCAGGGAATACAAAGAAGTGCCTAGTGAAATATTAAGGCATCTGAATAGAGCTGCACTTAGGATTTCTGTCACTAAGGATTATAGGTGACAGAATTGATGCAACCAATGTATCACAGTGTATTTCAGTAACAAAGGATTATGGGATCAACACTGAATGACAGAAAGGTTCATGTCTTGAAAAGAATCTCCTTATAGGAGTAACCATTGTAGTATCTATTACCTTCTGCTATAATGTCTCTGTAGATCAGCTAAAAAGGAAGACAAAACATCTCATAGGCAATAAAACTTGGCTAACACTCTGCCAAAGTGCCTGGAGTCTGGGTTCGATTCCATGTATCCATTAGCTGTGTAACCTTGGGTCAGTCACCTAAGCTTTTAGAACTTTTTTCCTCAATACAAAATTAGGAGAGGATTGAAGCAGTGTCCTGACAGAGAGTCAGAGCCTTAAAAGTCTGTGCACAATAAAAAAGTCAGTACTCGAGCCATGGAAAGACAGGAACTGGACACTCCTAGCACTGCTCCTGTAGGCCCTTGTACGTTCTCGGCCAGATTTTTAAAACTCCACTAAGCCTCAGTCTCCTAAACTGAAAAAAAGAGTGTTTATAAGATGGAACTTCCAGAGCTGTTGGGAGGAACAGAAAGCAGCACTACGTGGTGAGGGGCCATTCTGGAACGGTTGAATTTGAGGGCACACAGCATAGTGATGGGAGTTCAGATCCACCTGTTTTCAAGTCCCAGTTCACTGGGTGACTTCGGGTGCAGGATTCACTTTCTCTGAGCCTCTGTTTCTTCCTGTCGCAAATGGAAACAATGATGGTACCTACCTCAAAAGGTTGGTGAGAAGTTACATAAAATAAATACAGCCAATACATTTAAGGAGAATACACAGGCTCTGTCAATGTTTTTGCTCACTTTTCTGTCTGAACTGGTCCTCTGGACCAGGTTTCCCTTCCACACCAGCTCCTTCTTAGCTCACTTCCCTGAGGTCAGAGGGCCTCTCCTTCCCATCCTGCCCAAGAGAAGAGGGAAAGGGGGAGCAAAGTCACAGTGACAGGGGAAGGGCCCAAGGTGACCTTGGAGGCAACGAGAAAGCAGGCCTGGAACTCATCTGCCCTAGGAACCCACTGGTTCACCCCACCTCACCTCCTTTGGTTTCCGAAGCTTAAAATAGCCTGAACCGGTATGGCCACATTTCACTGTGCCCTAGGGTGTTTTCAAAGCCTGCTCAGAGCTCCTCACTATCCAGGCTCCAGTTCTGAGCTATTCATACACACCAAGCTCTGCCAGGTCTGCCACAAGAATGTGTTCTGAGTGTTTTTCTGCTGAGGCCTTGTCTGCAGGCAGCTCTGCTTGCTCAGTGGGTTCGAATCAATCAGCCGCTTTATAGGCCAATAGTTAGGGATGGTGAGACCCTTCCTGAGGCAGAGGCAGGTAGGAGTGCTACTGTCAGGAGGGAAGGGATTGCAGGTCCTAAGCAGAGGCCAAGGCCATGTGATGTGAAAAAGCCTGCACTGGAAGTCAGGTAGCTGGAGTTCCAGACCTACCTTTGCCCACCCTCTGTCCTCTGACCCGAAACAAATCACCTCCCCACTCAGGACCTTCTGGTGGCATCAAGATAAAGCCTCTGTAGGTCTCTCAAATTGGTTCTATTCCCCACTCTACTAGCTTCATTCTCAAGCCAAACTAGGAGTCAAGATGGCTTTCTGCAGCAACAAACCTAGTTCTCCTGTCCACATCCGGCAGGAAATGAGAGAGCTGCTCTCCTCCTCCTCACGCTGTCCAGTGCAAAGTCCTGCCCTGATTCCCATGGGCTGAGTTGGGCTATGCACTCCTCTAGGGTGGGGGACACTGGCCCAGGAGCTCATGATGACCGTGCCCCGCCCCCAGGAGGCTTCCCCACATTGCAAACTGGAAAACAAATCTACATGCCCAGCCTCCTTCTCAAATAGGGTTTTGCAAGCAAACTGGGTCCCACCCACCAAATGCTCTAGCATGAGGTATTCGAGGCAGCAGTGAGAGGGACCATTTTCTTGTTGTATCAGCTGTGGCTCCTGGCAAGGGCAGTTGTTTCAACGTCTAGCCGCTTTACATGTGTCGAGAAGCTTCCACACCCTGAACTGCAGCAACTGCATGTGTTATCAGATGTGGGGGTTTCAGTGGGGATCCCTCACTTTTCACCTTCTTGTTGGACCCCTAGCAGGCAAAGAGCATCTTTCCCAGAAACCCTGCACCCTTAGCCCTTCCAGGGATTTCTGAGCACCCACCACCTGCTCTGAATACCTTTCAACTTAAGAACTGTCAGAGTGGTTCCTGGCCCGTGTATCTGACCCCTGGACAAGGCATTACCCGGAACCAGGCAGTGGGCCAGAGGGAGAGGAATACCCAGCCACAGGGCCTTGATTAGCATCTCTGCCAAAAGACTCAGGCTAAGAAGGAGAAATTTCCTGAATTTGCTATTATTTTAGTATTGCTAAAATACTTTAATCATTAAATTTCAATGATTAAAGGGAAGGAGGATGGAGATCCAGCAACCTAAAATAGAAAATGTCCATGTTCTCTCCCTACACCAACCCAGATCTTAGGGTAAGGACCCCAGGAGACAGATGAATAGTAGAGGAGGTCAAGATTTTGTCCAGGCCCAAATTCTAGTACAGAAGGCACTGATGGTTTCTCCCCAAACCCTCTTCCTGTTTCATGTGCCCACTCCCCCATTCTGTCCGGCAGAACAGGTTGGCCTGCCCAGGTTGGTCCTTACGCAATGACTGACCACTGCAGAGCAGCGAAGGGCCAGCTCCCTTGCCTTGAGGATGGACGGATGCGAGCATAATTATATCGTAGAGTGGCCCTGGAGGATCAGGCCATGGCTGAGTTTGGCCAGAGGTTAGACCTGCACCTGGCTTCTTGCCCTTCTTCATCCTGCTCCTGGGTCCCTGGAGAACTTCTGAACTGATCACACGCGCACACATCCTCATCCTAGGGTCTGCTCTGAGGAACCCAGTCATATTGAAGTGAGCAGACTTGTTAGCAGCCAATGAAAACCCTGACTTCTGCTCTGACTCATTGTGAATACGCCTTTGTCAACTTTGAGGTGAATCTTACCTCTGAGCTAAGATTCTGGATGCAACATAGCTTTCTTCTGTTCAGAAAAGAGATCATTCCATGAGGACTTTCTATAATTCCTTCTTTGCCTTTCAAGCAAGATTACAGCATTGGAAATCACAAAGAGCATCGATTCATCCTGGGATTAGTTTCACAGCTCCTTGATTAGGAAATGCTAACTGTTACCAGAGGTATCCACTTAAACCCCAAGTTCCTAAATAAATAAGGAAGGAAAGAACCACTTTTCTTTCATGAACAATACCAATAAAAAAGACCACTATCTGTGGTGGAGAGTGGTCCCCCGAGCTAAAGTGAGGCTGAGGAGAGAGAAGGAGCAGCAAATTTTGAGGAATGGGTGGCAGGACACATGGAGGATTCTTGTGGACTCTGATGGCGTGAACGAGAGGAACAACTGTCGGCCACAGGACCTTGGAGTCCATTTCCTTATCTACAGTAATGATGACCACATGGGTCCTTGGCTGCCTCAAAATTCTCGTCTCTTCTGGGAAAGATGTCCACACTGCTACACAGCATTATATTTTAATTCTGAATTTTATGTTTTTAATAGAAGGCAGGGAGCAGGAGAAATAACTGTATTAAGTGTCCTTTGATTTTTCTAAAAAGTAAGCACATTCATGGCATTATAAGCAGATACATAAATGTACAAAGCTGACCTTGCTGAGTCCAAGAACAATTCCTGGCCCCTGCCGAGATGAACATTGGGAATTTCCTTCGTAAGCAGCAGTTCAAGTGTCCAAATCAGAAATGTCTTTGTCTTGGACCCATGCAAGCCCGGGTCTCACTCCCTCCTACTGGGCAGGACCATTATTTGGAAGATGATTATATTGTTAAAAAAAAAAAAAAAAAAAAACCCTCTACTTGCCAAATTGGAGGGCTGGGTAATTACAATTCCGGGACTTCTCGTAGGTGGTTTCTTCAAAGGCTTTCATTTATTTGCTGCTTAATGTAGAAAAAAGCTTATTTATGCAGTTTCTTTTTCTCTGGGAGGCTGAGAGCTTGGTACAGCTAATGGACTACATATCACTGACTTTAATACAGTTCTAGGCAATTTAATGCTAAAGCAATTTGATGATTTGATATTATGAAAAGCATCTATTTTTATTGGAAATAGAAGATTAACTACTTGGGTGTCCACTCAGAAAACAATGTAACTGATGAAAGATATTTGTGTCTAGAAAGAGAAGGGGAGGAGGAATGGACAAAGGAAGGGAGGGAAGGAGGGGAGAAAGGAGGGAGGAGGAAAGGAATACGTTTATACACGCTGGTAATTTTCAGTCCCGCAGACTAGCGCAGCTCTGTCCAATAGAAATACGATGTGAGTCATGTGTTCAATTTTTAAGTTTCTGGTAATAACGTTAACAAAGAAAAAAAAACAAAAAAAGTGAAACTGCATTTGAATAACATATTTGACTTAACCTAAAATATCCTGACTTTCCCTAATATATTTTCTGTGAAAAATCACTTTCACGTGTGATCAGTATAAGAATTAGTAAGTCATATTGCCTTCTTTTTCCCCCTAATTTTTCTGTCTTCGTAGTCCAATGTGGTCTTTACACTTGGAGTACATTCTACTTCAAGTGAGCCACGGTTTGACACTCGGTGGCCACCGCATTGCACAGGCCAGGTCTGTTCTCTATGCCGCAGGATTTTAAAGACACCAATGATCCCCTATGGCCGCCGGTCGCACCCAAGCCTCCTTCTCATTCTGTCTGCTGCATCTGCGTCTGCAACTTGATCACCTACCCAGGTGCATTCTGCCCCCTCCATTGACCTTCCCACTTCCTGTCTTGTCCTCCAACGCTGTACTCACAGTGCCCACACCACTGCATTCCAAATCTAAGTTCCTTCTGTGTGTCCCTGTGTCCCCAACCCAGTCTTCCAGGCTGAAGCCAGCTCCTCATTTCCGGTCACACATTGCTAGTTGCCTGAGGTCCCCACGCCTACGACCAAACATTTCTGACCAGCCCCCTCGATTCACTCATTAATGAGACACAATATCTGACACGGCAACGTAAAGAAGCAGATGTTTATTTTGGCTCCCAGTTTGTAGAGGTTTCAGTACCTATTTGGCTGGCTCCAAGGCAGAGGGCACACGGTGGAGGAGGGTTACTCAAGGCATGGCAGACAGGAAGCACAGAGCAAGGAAGGAGCTGGGAGGGAGATAAACCCTTCCAGGCCACGTCCCAGTCTTCCGCCTCTTTTAACCAGACGCCACCTCCTAACAGCGAGTCAGCTATAAGACTTCATAATCCAATCCCCTTCCAAAGCCCCACATATGAGTGAGTACACGAGGCTTGGCGGGGGTGGGGGGGGCACCCAGATATAAACCATAGCCCCTAAAGCCCCTATTTTCTCCTCCCACCCATGCCAACTCTCTTCCCTGACATCTCAGTTTTGTCCATGACATCATCACCATTGAGCAAATATTTAATGAGCACTTACTTTGTGCCAGCTGTGCGAATACAGGGGTAGAATACAGCAGGGAACAAACCCTTCTTCACAGAACTGGCACTAATAAGGGCAGTCCGACAATAAAACATAACCAATAAGTAAAATGATACAGTATGTTAGAAAGCAATGTTCATGATGGGGGAAACTGGAGCAAGATAAAGGGAAGGGGGAGTGTGGGGAGGCCTGGTTAGGGGGCCTCGGAAGGAAGCTAACACTGGGCCAAGGACCTGAGGGAGGTGAGACCACAGACATACAAATGTCTGGGAGGAGCCTTTGGGTTGAGAGAACCCATGCAAAGGCCCCATGGCTGAGTTTGTCCAGTGTTTGAAGTTTGAAGAAACCACTGTGGTTGGAGCAAAGGGGAGAAAAGAAGGAAAGGAGGTGAGATACGGGGACCCCCGGGGTGACAGGCTCGGGGGGCCACTGTGAGGGCTTTGGTCTTCCAGGCTTGGAATGCAGGACTGGTTTCTCCCTTGCCTCCCCACTGACTCAGCTGATTCCATTCCCCCTCGCTGCTCACTTTATTCGGTCCCCACAACCCTAGCATTGTTGGTAGGTTACTCTCCTACAGCCCAGCAGCAGTCATAAACTCCACCTTCCGAGTAAGCTATAAAGCCTCAGATGAGCATCTCAGGGCCCCTCAGTCACCCTGTCTTCCTTACCCATGGCTACATTTCCCTGTGGCCCGTTCCCTTCACCTGCTGCACACCGAGACACTCCCGGTTTCCCTGAATAAACATTCTCTTCCATCCAGACCACCCCTCTGGTTAGTCATCACCTCCAACTTGTAGTGACTTCTTTGAAGTTTCATGGCACCCTGCATTTGTCTTTGATAGCACATTTGCCACATTTGACTTGCATTATGGTTATCCTTGTCTCCTCTCTTGAGTTTGTGCAGGAAACTTACCTCTTTGGTCTGGGCACATCTCATAGTTCCTGGGGCTCTACCTTCCTTAAATGGGATAGCATGTATTTGTTGAATATTCTAGTGAATAAAAGGCTGAGTTACAGTAATATAAACAGCTGCTGGGGAATTGGGCATTTTCTTTCTTTCTTTTAATCCCCCAAAATGGAGAGTATATCTTTCATTGTTAATAGATTTATAATTATTTAAAGATCACTCAGTCACACTGGGCCACTGGTCATCTGGCATAATTAATTAGACCTGTCTGAGCCTGACTTCTCCACTGCAAGAAAGGGGCACAGATTTTTACCCTATAGAGTGGAAGTGAGAATTGATATGAGATTGTGTATAAGTTATAAAATTTAGTACAGTACTGTATTTATTTTCTCCCTCTTCCAAACATGCCTAGATCAGGTTCATTTAATATTGATTTTTGACTTGAATTATTATTACTACATATTACTTCATAATATGTATCTTTTCTTTCAACAATTATTTTATTTACATTACATTTTATAACCACATTAGCAATAATTATTTATCTAAATAAATATTTGATAATATTTTAATAATATTTGCCACTCATATACTTAAACACTATCTATCCACTCTAATTTGCCTCAGTCAGTTGACTGGTACTCTTTTTCAGGTAATTTTTCTCAGGCAGGTCATTTTTTTTGGTACCAAGGATCCAACTCAGGACCTTACGCTTGCAAGGCAGGCAGCAGAACCACTGAGCTAAATCCCCCACCCATAGGCAGGTCATTTTTGTAGTTGACTTTCTGAGGTCTAAAATGTCTCTGTGTGTGTGTGTGTGTGTGTGTGTGTGTGTGTGTGTGTGTGTGTGGTGTGTGGGGGGAGGGGTGTGTATTAGCACGGCTGCATGTAGAATCAGTGGTTCAGAAACATTTCCCCTTAAAATCATCAGTATTGCTCAATTCCTTCATGTAATAGAGGACAAATGGAAAGGCACACTCAGATTCATGTAGTTGTAATCATTTACCTGGATACTACCTTTTTTTGTTTTCTTTACTCTTGAATTTCAAAAAGTATCATTAGGTTAAATTCATTGGTCTATTTAAATCTCGGCTAGTATTTAATGACCTTTTCTCATCTCTTGTCCACAGTAATTTAAGGTCCTCCTGTTTGGTAGCAGGGGCAGAAGTAATAGACTTCAGGGTATGGGAAAATGGGCAAGTCCCAAGCTCTCTGGATAACTATGCGATTGAAAGGCAGTGAGATGCGATGGAAGGAACCCAGCCTGCTGAGTCACCCCTGCAGATGGTCTGGCACCCGATGATGGGTATCTTACCTGATTCATCTCTGAACCTCAGATTCCCCATCTGAAAATGGAGACAGGAAACTCCTTGGAGACATGTGGGAAAGGATAACCGGGATACCGAGCAGACCCTCCATAAATCACCTATGATCTTCCGCAAGACAAACGGAGTACTGCCTCCCCTAGACTAAGGTCAGGGAACTTCGATTCAAGAAAAAGTAGGATTCTACATCGGGATTCAGGTGCTCTTGTTACAACTACAAAGGGTCTCATACAAGTGGCTTCAATCCACGAAGGATAGGAAGAGGATGAACACCAGAAGCTCAGACCTAGTTACAGAGCGTGAACTCCAGCCTTGGAAAGGGCAGAGGGGAAAGAAATGCTGTCTCCCTCGTGGTCGCTGATGTATGCCTTTGTCCTTGCCTTGTGTGTGCCTGTCACTCTTGTCCCTAACATTATGAGTCAGAACTGTGGGCGTGGTGTTGAGAGACCCCATTAGGTCACCAAGCCTGACCACTGGAAGAGTGGTCCCAGACCAGCAGCTTTGCCACACCACCCAGGAGCTTGTCAAAAATGTAGAATCAAAACCCTACCCTGGAGATACTGTGTCAGAATTTGCATTTGAACAAATCCTCAGGGAATTCGCAAGCACATCAAAGTTTGAGAAATTCTCATCCAGGCCACGTGTTAGTCAGAATTGGAGTTTTAAGTGACTCCTTTGTCACTAACCAGTAATTACATTTTCATGCCTTTATAAAATAGAAATAAAAGCACACCATAAGGTTCTAGGATAAATGAAAGTAAAGCATATAGAATTTTTAAACACAGGATAAAAGTCTAAGGGCTTCTCACACAGCCAATGGAAGCCATGGGAAGGCCTCATTCTCCTTCCCAGGCCGCCTTAAGCTGCTCCTCTACTCCTTAGCATTTGTCCAACACAGAATCATTCTTCTCTGAAGTGTTCTCAGCCTTCTTGTTTGACCGCAGTAATGAAGGACACAATTGCTGAAAGGCCCAGGCATGCCTGCACCTAATACCAGAGGATTATGCTGTGTCCATAGATGTGACCACAAAACAGGAACTGGCACCCAATGCTGCCTCTTCTGCAGGTGTTGTCTGGTCCCAGCCTCGACCTCTTTCTGCGCCCTAAGTTCTCTGTCACCTCTTCTCTAGACCCAGCCCAGAGAGTGAATCCGGTCCCCAGCACTGGCCACCAGTACCTTGCCAGAGGCAAAGACAGAGCCAGAGGGGCCAGGGATTTAGCTCGGTGGTTCTGTCACCTGCCTTAAAAGTACAAGGTCCTGAGTTTGACCCCCAGGACAAAAAAAAAAAAAAGCAGAGCCAGAGTAGATGTTGGGTGATGACAACTCTAAGACCTTGCCTCAGCTCCTGGGACTCCAAAGTCCCCAAGGTGGGCTGAACTCTGTGGCCCCCAAGCTCGAGAAGCACGAGCCCTTCTCTAAGTCTAGCCTACTTCAAAAAAGTAAACTAGTTGGAGTTCTGGGGTTCCAGGGTTCTCTGTAGTCGCCAGCTGGCCTTCTTCATCAGCTGCAGGGGGTCAGGAAACAGGCCTGTTTTATCCACCCTTGTCTCTGGAGTACCCACTAGAATGTCTGGTACATATTAGGCACTTAATGTATATCTGAACCTAAATCACAGTGCAGCAAAGAACCTGCCTGGCTCTTGTCTGGAAGACCGTAACATGGCTTAGTGAGAAACAAAGCTAATACCCAAACTGTTGATTGTGCCCGCTGACACCTTGTAGAAGAATGATGTGATTCCTCTCTGCTGCAGACTGTGGCTTCCTTCTTTCATCGTGGAGGATGAGCGTCCTCACTGGTTTGGTGGATCATTTGGTGGAGAGAGGAGAGGCCCTCTGGGCATAGTCTCTCCTGGAAGGGTGAGATTAGAAAGCCCAGGAGGAAAATAAAGGGAGAGGACTGTGATTTCAGAGCAGCCTGGCTGAGAGGATGAATAGGATAGCAGGAGGTGCGGGGAACCAATGGGAGGAAAGGTGCATGTTTTAAGGCCAGTTCCTGGAGATAAAGGTGGACCCAGCAACACTAATACTGCAGAAAGCCAGGGCCTGAGAAGGACATTCACACGTAGGCCACTGCTATGTACCGTTCTGTTGGGGTGCAACCCATCACCCCCACCTTCAGTGGAGTCTGCTGAGTGCCACTGTCTTGTGGTAAGGAACCTCCGTTGGATATTGGGGTGAGTGAGAGAGAGGGTCAGAGAGAACAGTCCCCAAGAGGCTAAGCTGGTGAGCAAGGGGACTCTGAAGCAGGGAAGTCATGGAGTCTGGAGCAGTGAGTAGAACTGCAGCTCTGTCAAGAATCCTCAGAGCCAGTGGAGCAGATGCCCCCACGTGTAGGGGCCCAGGGGCCAGTGGGTACTCACGACAAGAAGGAGGACCCCAAAGGCAAAAGACTTAGACACCCTCATGGCTGTTACAGCAGCTACATGAGACCCCACCCATTTCACAGAGCCCCCTCTGTGTTCTGGGGGAGTAAGTGAGTTTTAGTCCCAATGCTGTAAAACCTCTCTGGGGACTCGTGGGTGAAAGTGAGAATTGTCACTGTAAAATGACAAATGAACTGGGATAACCAGGGTTGGATGACCTCCACCAGTCACCCAGCCTGTTTCCCATGGTAGCCAAGCCCTCCCTGCTTAAAGGGACAGAGGTGCTGAGCACCCCAAAAGCCATCAGAGGCAGAAGCCCACCCACCAGGGGCTTTACTGGAGAAGCCCACCTGAGCTGGGGTGTGTGGCTCTCCAGGAAAACAGGAGTGTTCAGTGCTGCAGTGATAGAAAATGAATGATCTTATTACTTGGAAAGAACTATTTCAGAGAGAAATTAGACTTGAAAAACCAGACGATTCCTTTGTTTCCAATAGCTGTCTATAAATTCTCTATTTTTTCCGTTCTGTGGAATTACAATTGATCAAAATTGACATTTTTTTGGTCATGAGTCAGTTGACAAGAAAATGAGAAAACAAACCAACCAGTGCCAAAAGGATTTTTTTCTCTTTATTTCTTTCCAAACAAGTCAGTCCAGAGGTTCAGATAAGCTTTAAAAAAAAGACGAGAAAAGTAAAGGAAGTCGATGCTGTGTCTTTAGAAGTCTCCGGCGGTTCCTTTTCTGAAGGTGCTGTGCAGATTTGTGGGCACACAATTTATCCCACTGCTCCACATCTGGAACCTTGGCATGGTCCCTCTAGTGCTCCATGCAAAATAGCAAAAAACCAGCTTTTGGGTTCTTTCTGACCTGTGTGGTTTCACGGCCTTTTCCAGGAGGTAAAATCCAGACTTAAGCTGTGGAAAATTGCTGTTCTTGGCTTGAAAGTCACCGTTTAGCAAGTGGGGTGTTTCAGGGGGACTGGTGGCCCTGAAGATTAATTTGTATTTGCTGCCTCCTGGGGTTTCCTATCAGCCGCTTGGCTTCCAGAACCTCAGTCTCGGGTGTTGCAAGACTCACCAGGGGCAAGGAAGAATGCAGCACAAATGTCACCAGAAGGAACCGTCTTACTCTCTGGGTGTCTTCTGGCTTGTGCACTCCCCCCCCCCCCCAGATCACCATCACATGTAAAAAACGGTGACAGTGAACAGCGATGTCTTCCACTGACCACAAAATGCCTCCCATCCGGGACCCCTGCAGGTGGCGGCACTTCAGTGCAGCTGTGTCTGGCTTCTCAGTGATCCACCTGGGCTGCCTGAACATGAACGTGAACAGAACCAGGAGCGTGAGCGTGAGCATGGGCAAACAGGCTGCAGGGACAAGCCTTTCTCTCCTTGGTCTCACCACCATTAAGATCAGGGGCCTGTTTCTCTATTCATGATATACATGTGAGGCAAAAGCCACTGGGGTCTATATTTTCTCATTGAAAATAAATTTTTGTGTGTTTTATTAGTACACGTTTGCAATACATAGTGATTGCCTTCATAGTGAGCCGTTTGTACATGCACGTAAAACATCTTGATTCGTGTTGCTCCCTCTTCCTTCCACTCCCTTGTCCTCCCTCCATCTCTAGACCCTTTCCCATTTGACCCACGTGTGTCGAATTAGCTAGCAAAGAGCCTTTCCTATTCCTTGGTAGAAAGGAGTTCCAAAGGATGCTGAATTTTTCATATATGAATTTTAGAAACTGAATGGAATTTTGGGTGGCGAATGAGGATAGTAGTGTAGATATTTAA
>NW_004624737.1:32514207-32600359 GCF_000247695.1 Heterocephalus glaber | reverse complement strand
AATAATATATTTAAGTAATATTTATTTCTGTAAGTCTTTTATAAGGCTATGAAAACTATCGGGTCAGTCTGTTGTAAGATGAAAACTATTGAGGTCCCCCTAGTGAACAAAGACTGGAAAATATTTCCGTGCGGCCGCTCCTTTGTTCACCAAGGGGAGCATGCCTTGAACTTCATAACCTTTATCTATAAACAAAACAGCTGTACGATTGGACAAAAAAAAAGATATTCTAAACAATTTCTAAAACTAGAGTGCACTCAAATATATTTAGCCCAATGGAATTATAATCTCTTTATAATTTTAGGTTTATAATTATAAATAAGACAATGTAAAACTTTTTGTAAGTCAATTAACAGAGATCTCTTGTAGAATTAGAATCAGAAGGAATGAAACCTCTATTCCTGTAAACCTTTATAACAAACTTAAAACCAACAAGCAAACATATATATTTCCTTCACAAATCACTTTTGCACACCTTCTTGACATACCTAGGCCTTTTGGTCTTGTCTTTTTAACCAGACGTATAAAATCCTTTTATATCAAAAATATATCTTTTATTATAGCTTTTTAAACATTTTGTCTCCGACTCACTATAAACCTTTTATGAGGCAGAGAGTCATATGGTCTCTGTGGCCTCTATCTGCCTAGCCTAGCTGAGAGTCCCATTGTCAGACAATTTTTGATATAGACATCAGGATTAGAGAAGAAGGAGCCTAAGCATTTTTTAATTTGAGAAAGATCAAAGAAAGAGAACGGCACATGTACTCTAACAATGCCCTCAGTCCCGGCAACCTCTCAGAGAGGCATCTGTGTGGGTGGGGCCCAAGTGGGAAGGGTGGGTAGCGAGAATGGGTTCGGGGAGATGGTGGGGATGGGGGAGGAGGAGGTAAAGGTGGATCACAAGATGGCGGAGAAGGGCCATGTGGTGAGGTGGAAGGAGACAAAGGAGAGCTACAAGATGGCAGAGGAGGACGGTCACAAGATGGCGGGGAAGAAGAAGCACGGGACGAGGCAGAAGGGTTTAGAGGGTTATAAGGTGGGGGAAGTGTGAGTGGTGAGTGATCAGCTGGATTGAATGTGTTGGAATCAGAAGGAGTGGAATCAGGAAGTGTGGACAGTGAACCTTCTTCACTTTCTTTAAAAAGAAAAAAGTAATAATATTTTATGCTTCTGAATATAAGAATGAAATATGTTAAAGAAAAAAAAGTATAAAAAAAGAAAATAATCAAATTGCCTCTCTTCTTTCTATTCTGAAATAATTCTCATTAACATTTTAGCATTTTCTCTTGCAACGGTTTTCAATACAGATACGGTTATAAAGAAACTGGAACAATGGTGAATATCCAGCTTTGTATCCTTCTTTTCTCTCATTGAAAATCACTTAATCGCCCATGGTGTAAATTTCCCTACAACATTAAATATCCTTAGAAACATGATTTTAATGTCTGCATAATATTCTAATATAGGGATGTTTCACAATGAACTACATGCTGACCTTCGGCATTTAGGTTGCTTTCAACTTTTCATTAAGACAAATGATTCTATGATGAGCACTCTTCCTAACTTCTGTTTAACAACCTAGGGGAGAATCTTTGTGTTCAGTGTGGGTAGAACTGCTGTCTGCTAGGGAAAGAAAAAAAAGTACAGTACATATGCTTGGTGGGTGGAGGTTGCCTCATACGTGTGTGTCCATCAAGGATGAAGGGCAGTTCTGCTGAATTAACATAAAATCAGCCTTGTTCTCTTTACCGTTGTGCCCCATGGCTCCAACTCATTTTGAAAAACATTTTGGTTGCAACGCCAGTCGACAGCTAGCTTCCTCTTGATGGGCTGCCACTGTCACCTACGCGCACTAACACAGATCTCCCTTGGGAACCTGGCTACTGCGTAGGCCTGTGCTCCTTGTGAACGACAATGACACATGACAAGGAAGGAGCCTGATCTCATCACTCTTAATTTGGTTATTTAGTGGCAAAACATACATAACCCAATGTTTACTGTTCTAAGTGTACGACTCAGTGGTAACAACTATCACCATGGTCCCTCTCTAGAAACCTTTCATCACCCCAAATGGCAACTTGTGAAATTAACCCTTAGCTCTCCACTTCCCCCTCTCTCCAGTTCCTAAAAGCCACCAGTCTTTCTGTCTCTGTGAATTTGCTTTATTCAGTACTGCCTGTCTGGAGCCTTACATTTGTCCCTCTGTGTCTAGCTTATTTCACTAATGTCAGAGGGATGACTATGTTGTAGCATGCATCAGAATTGCCTTCATTTTAAAAACTGAATAACATTCTGTTGTATGTATAAACCACGTTTTGTCTATTCATTCATCCATTGCTCTATATATGGGCTTGAGATCCTGCTTTCTCCTCTTTTGGGTTTGCATCTCTACACACAAAAGAAGAGTGGGATTGCTGGCTCATAGGATAATTCTACATTCAGTTTTCTGAGGAGACAGCAAACTATTTTTATTTTCCCCTTCTTTTTAATAACAGCCATTTTATGGGTGTGAAGAAGTATCTCCTTGGGGCTTTGATTTCCATTTCCCTAGTGACTAAATAGATGAATGTCTTTCCATGAGCTTACCATTTGTATACCTTGCCCGAAGAAAGGTCTATGTATGTCCTTTGCCCAAGTTTTAGTTGAGTAGCTTGAGGAGCCTGCTTTGGCGAATGTGCAAATTCCTGGAATCAGAATATTTTCCACACAGAGCATTTAGTGGAAGTAAATATTGATTCCCAAAAAAGGCACAATTCAGAGGCAGTCATTATGAGGCAAGGGGGCATGTCCTGGGATCATGATGCAGGAAGCTCTGTGACCCTCCTGGGACCTGGAAGAGCATCAGGCCCCTACTCTGTCCTTGTCCCTCTCTCAGAGGCAGTGTGGTCCTGTCTCTCCCTGCCCGTCTACTCCACGCTGAAAGGGCTTCACCTCTGCTCTTCACCCCTTCCCCAAGCTGCTGGCTTCCCATGATACAAGCCCAGGCCTCCTCTTCACATGACCTTGGGGCCCTAGGGGCCCCCATTGGATTCCAGCTTCTCTGTCTCCTCATTCAGGATTTGCCCTCGGAGGTCAGAAGCCCGACTTGACCTAATCAGCTGTGGCCAAAAGGCCAAAGGCAGAAGGCAAATACAATGGGCCTCTGCCTTCAGCAAGGGCTGTGTCGAGTGGAGGACCTCAAAGAAGGGCGTCTGGTGGGTGGGTAATGACAGCTGTGCTTGGCACATGGAGGAAAAATTGAAAGGTTTCAAATACTCTTAATATCACACAATTTATCGTACCCATTTCTCAAACACCCGTGAGCATTCTACACTTGACAGTATTTGCCTTTGCCTTGGTGTGCTTGTCTTGCATGCAGCCTCACTGAAGTGCTCTGTCAGCCACTGCCAGCTGATAGCATAGTGTGCGTTCAATGGTGAGAACAATCGCCAAGCACATGATTGCACTTCCTTTCCAAAGGCCAAATAATGATCTAAGAAAAGCAAATTGCTCAGTCCAGAATACTTCTACACAAATGAGCTGTCTGTCAATCTCCCTGGCGTTAAATGAAAATTATATTCTCTTCCCATACTTTCATGTGGTTCAAAGGGAACAGGCACTATTCTTACCATAAGAGTGTCAGAACTTGCAGAAGCCAAATACATCGTTTTTAAGCGCATATCCTTAGTCAGCCTATGTGGAACTTAAACACATTTGCGAAACACTAAATTTTCATCATTTCCAAGTAACTCACAGTCTGTGGTGAAGACAATAAGCAGTGTTGCCTCATTGTTAGAACAAGAACATATTACAGATGAATTTTTTAATCTGAAATGTGAATAAAAGATAAATTGAGGGTTTCCTCGCCGTGCCTCCCAGCCCCTCCTCGATCTTTGGATGAAATATCTATTTAAATGCTTCGCATTCATTTCCCATGAAAGGAGAGGTGGAAAGTGTCTTTTCACCAGTTCTCTGCTCCCAAAGGAGAGGACTGGGCTTCCTTTCTCAGCCAGACATCGAGAGATGTGACTGAAGTCACAATGGTACATACAATGGTGTCATAGGAGAGAAATTGGTGAAGAATAAAAATGGGGAGGAGGACAATCAGACAGCGAGAGAAGTTGAACACGGGTTGGTAGGTACACTTGAAGGACTTGTTTGCTCCAGGGTAAGGGGGCCTGAGGCGGTGGGATGACATGTATTCCATTTATTGCCATGCCTTAAAAAAAGTAGGCTTTATTTTTTAGAGTAATTTTAGGCTTACAAAAAAACTGAACAGATGGTACCAAAAATGCCATATACCACATCTGTGTCACAGTTTCCCCTATTATTAACATCCTGAAGTTTGAGATATTTGATATAACTGAAGAATCACGATTAATACATTATCATGTTGAACTCGTGTTCACAATAATACATTATCGTGTTCAACTCTTCATGTTGAACATCCTGCAAGTTTTGACAAATGTATGATAATATGTACCCAACTTGTCATACAGAACAGTTTCCTACCCTAAAAATGCCCCATCCTCCAGCCATGTATTCCCCTACCCACCTATGCAATCACTGGCAACCACTGCAGTTTTCACTGTCTTTATAGTTTTTGCTATCATGCCTTTTTAATAAACTCTTCTGGAATAGTAGTGAAAACTGGTCAACACAGGATTACAGTCGTCTCTTAGTATTCATGGGGGATTGGTTCCAGGTCCCCCAGAGACACTGAAATCTAAGGATGCTCAAGTTCATCATATAAAATGGCAGAGTATTCACATATAACCTATACACATCCTCCTATACACTGTTATCTCTAGATTACTTATTATACCTAATACAATGTATGTTGTTTTATATTGTTAAGGGAGTGACATGTTCTGTACAGAACCATTTCCCCTACTATTTTCCATCTGAGATGGGTTATATCCATGGCTGTGGAATCCACAGATGCTGATGGCTGACTACAGAAGAGTGGTGGCCTCGGTTTATTGACCACATCCCCACTTTGTGCCAGATACTCTCTCATGCATTTTCCATGCATTATCTTGCCTGATTTCATCACATGATAGATGCTCTTATTGTCCTGTTTTAAAGAAAGGGATTAAGGCTTGGGCATTGGGTGAGCCATTCAGATCACACAACTAGAAGGGGTGGACCGAGAACCAGAGCCTAGACAGACCAGAGTATCCCTACCCCTACGCTGCTCATCCTCCCTGATTTCTGGCTATTCTCAAATCGACATCATGATCATTGTTCCTCTTAAGCCAAATGAAAGGATACTATGACTTACTGCATTATAATTTACTGTGAGTAGCATAGGTTCATTTCATTGGTCTTAAAATCTACAAGTTTATTTAAAATATAACATGTACATTGAAAAAATAACCACACTTCTTTTATTTTAAGATAAAATGACCAACTCCCTCCCCCACAAAACCCAAATGACCCAATGAAACAATGGGCAAAAGAATTGAATAGACCTTTCTCCAAACAAGAACATATGGCCAAAAAGTACATGGAAAAATGTTCACCCTCTTTAGCTATTAGGGAAATGAAAATGAAAATGATAATAACTTTGAGATTCCATCTTATCTCAGCCAGAATGGCTATCATCAGGAAGACAAAACACAATGAACACTGGCAAGGATGTCCAGAAAAGTGAACTCTCCTATATTGTTGGTGAGAATGTAAACTAGTATGGAAATCAATGTGCAGATTCCTCAAAAAACTAGAAATAGAAATTCCATTTGACCCAGCTATACCTCTCCTGAGAACATTCCCAAAAGCATTATAGGCCTCATACTAGAGTGATACATACATACCCATGCTTATGGCCGCATGATTCACTATAACTAAGCTCTGGAAACACTCTAAATGCTCATCAACAGATAAATGGATAAAGAAAATGAGGCATATGTACACAACGGAATATTATTCAGCCATAAAGAAGAATGAAATCATGTCATTTGTAGAAAAATGGGTAGAACTTGAGACCATTATGCTAAGCAAAATAAGCCAGACTCAGGAAGTTAAATATCACCTGCTTTCTCTTATATGAGAAACCTAAAATAGGAAGGAAGGAAGGACTAGAAGATAGGCCCTTAGATAGGAAAGAAGATCAGGGGAAGGGGACAAAGGGATTGAAAATGAGCACGATATGTTATATGCATATACCAATTTCCCAAAATAAATATCATTATTCTTTAATATAAACACTCACTAATAAAAATAACACTAAAATAGAATAATTTAAATTGCCTAGGAAAAAACAGACAAATGGAATTACATCAAAGTTAAAAACTTTTGTGCATCAAAGGACACAATCCAGGGGGTAAAAAGACAACCTGTGGAACAGGAGAAAATATTTGAAAATCAACTATCTGGTAAAGGGCTGATATCTAGAATGTATATACAATTCCACAACAAAGCCAATAAAACAAAGCCAAAAAGTAACACAGTCACCTGCCTGGTGAGTGCAAGGTCCTGAGTTTGATCCCTGGTAAAAAAAAAAAAAAAAAAAATGAGCGAAGGGAAGACAGCTCTCCAAAGATAACACACGTGTGCCCACAGTATGTGAAAAGCTGCTCAGCATCGCTGATCACCACTGAAACACAGCTTAAAGCCATGATGAGTTAATGCCTCTCACCAGGTAGGATGGCTATTATTTTTTTAAACTAAAAAGTAAATATCGATGAGGATGTAGAGAAGTCAGAACTCTGTGCACTGTTGGTGCAATTGTAGACTGGTGCAGCTGCTGTCATGTGATCAAGCATTCCCACTTCTGGGTGTACACATCCAAAAGAACTGGAAGCAACGTCTTCGAGGGATATGTGCCTACCAGTATTTTCATGACACCCAAGAGGTAGAAGCAGCTGTACATATGTCTGTCTGCAGATGAATAGATAAATGAAATGTGGTACATACACATCAGAATATCATTCAACCTTTAAAAAGGGGAATATCCTATCATGTGCTACAACATGGATGAAGCTTGAGGATATTTTGCTAAGTGAAATAACCAGTCACAAAAATACAAATACTGTACAATTCACTTATATGAGTTATCTAAAGCAGTCAAACTCATAGAAACAAAGTATATATACAAGGGGTTAGGGTGGGGGAGGAAAGAGAGGGAGTTGTAATTTAATGGATATAGAAATCAGATTTGCAAGATAGAAAAGTTCTGCCTATCTGTTTTACAACAAGGTACAACAATGTGAATGTACTTCACATTGCAGACCTGTATACTGAAAAATGGTTATAATGGTAAATTTTATGTTACGTGTTTTTTTTAACCACAATAAAGAATGAAGTTGCCTAAGGGACTCAAACAGATATTTATACACTAAGGTTCATTGCAGCATTATTCACAATAGCCAAAAGGTGGAAACAATCCAAATGTCTATCAATTGATAAGCGGATAAATATAAAATGTTCTAGACATACAATGGAATACTATACACCCTTCAAAAGCAATGAGATTTTGACACATGCTACTATAGCATGAATGAACTTTGATATTATGCTAAGTGAAGTAAGCCAGCCACAAAAGGTCAAATATTGTACAATTCTACTCATCTGAAGAACTTACAGTAGCTAGATTTGTAGAAAGGTACAAGAGGCTAGGGGGATGGGGTACTGTGGAGTTAGTGCCTAGTGGGTATCGAGTGTCAGTTCGGGAAGATGAAAAAGTTCTGGAGGTAGAAGGTGGTGTTGGTTGCAGGACAGTGTGAGCACACTCTGCGTTATTTTGTACATAATGAACTTAATGTCCCAAGTGAACACTTGAATTTGTCTACAATGATGCATTTCCTGTTACGTATATTTTATCACGAGTAGAAAACCCGAAGGTAACCAACTTCGTTTCCTCTCCAGGAACCAGCCTGTGGGGAGAGCTCACCTGCCGCAGGGGATCTGTCCAGGCAAAGGAGCTCAAGTTGGAGGCAAGCTCTGGGGCTTTCCGAGAAGTTTCAAGTAGGAACCAAGACAGCCAACCCCAGATCTCACTGGCATTCAAGTCCAGTGGTCTGAGAGGCTTCGGCGAGGAAATAAGCAATGGGAAGAGAATGGGTGTCAGGCAAAGGCCTGCTTCCTGGACCCTCGGGTGGCTCCGAAGGTTCCGGGACTCTGGGAGTTGTAAACATCAGCTCACTCGATGTGTGCGACAGCCGCACTCCACCCATGGCCAGCCCGAGGCACAGGCGCTGTGACGCGGCCTCGTCTGGAGTTGCACAGCCAGCAAGCAGGGCCCGGAGTCCAGCCCTTGATGGTCTGGAGGCTGCATTCTTATCCACTCTGCTGTTCTGCCTCCAAGAAGTGAGGGGTAACGATTTGAAGATGCAAATGCAGCCCAGATTTCCGTTCCATTTTACAGACAAAGGACGTGAGGTCCAGGGACAGTTAAGCCGGCTCCCCAAGATGTGGCAACCAGGGAATTCCGTTCCAGCGCCCCAATCCTGATTTGCACAGTTGTCAGTCTGTCATACTTGGAAAGTCAATAGAAGTTTCCCTCATTTCTCAGGGGCAAATGTGGATTCTAGAGCTGTTTTCTTTCTTTCTTTTTTTTTTTTTTAACTTTGAAACCCCGATAATTCCTAATTATGGAGTGTTTGGGCCATTTCACCTCTTTCTTGAGAACTCTGAGACCACTAAACAACATGGCCAGAACACTGAGCCACCACATGCTGACGGGCAGGACCCCTCGCTGTGGAACTGATGGGTGGTCCTAACCACAATCCTCCCATCTGGGAATGCCAGCCATTGAGTGAAAGAATTTGTAACACTAGCAGGAAATGTGGGAAATGGGAATCCCCTGAGGTGGAAGGCTGTACTCGAGATATTCGAAGCTAAACAGTCTGAGAAGGGTGGCAGATGGGGGGAGCATATTGCAGGGATTGGACCACACAACCAACGGCACCGGGTAACTTGGACCAGAGTGAGGAAAATCACAGGCTCCAAAATAGCTTAAATACAACTGAGGAAACTGTGAAATAAGGTGTTGTAGTGGAGTACAGTTAAACTTGTCACATGAACTAATGAGTTCGGGATACCCAAGGAAATGGATCTCCAGCCTAATTCAGCAGCAGCTGAGGCAGGAAGCAACAGGGTTCTCCTGAAGGCAGATGAAGGAGCTCATGGACTTCTCTGAAAAGGTTATCTTGGTTGGCCCCACCTGGAAAAGGTCCCTCTTGCCGGCCACCACGGTGGAAGAAGAAATGTGATGCTTTCTTTGATGCCTGGACAAAATCAGCCACCAAGTCTGATCTTGCTTCCTCCCACATTCTCAACATTCCTCTCCCTCTTCTTACCACTGCCTTCTTGAGCCAGATGCTTGGCATCTCCTGCCTGCTGCTAGACTGAGCTGCATCTGCTGACAAGGGCCTCTACTGATCAGAAAGCTCCAGGGACTCCCTGCTTCCTACAGAACAGACTTCCACTTCCTCAACTTACTCCACTGATCAACTTTGAGTAGTTGTCAGATCTTCCTGTCTGTCTCCACATCACACCGTATGATGTCATGAGCTTCTCAGGACTGGGACAGTTATCTCTGTCAACCTTGTGGCCTCAACTGCTCTACATAATAGCTTCTCAATTAATGTGTGTTGAATTGGTGCTGCCAATTCACTTGCGTCAGAGGCAGAAGGCATGGATTGCAATTTCAACTCCACCACTTAATAGCTTTGTGCTCTTGTGTAAGCTACCTAATGGGTCTGAGCCCCGTTTTCTTTACAGGTTGAAAATCCTCTATCTGAAATGCTTGAAAGCAGAAGCATTTAGGATTTTGTTGTTTTTTCTCAGATTTTTAAACTTTCCCACGTGCATGGGAGATTCCTGAGGATGGAATCAAACCACTCATTTAATTCATTTGTTTCTCATATACCTCACACACATAGCCTGAAGTTTTTTTTACTGCACCTCTGTTTTGAGTGTAACCTACCTATCACATGAAGTTAGATTTGGAATTTTTCACTTGCAGCAGACTAGTGCTCAAGAAGTTTGATTTTGGAGCATTTTGAGTTGGAGATTTGTAGATTAGGATTGCTCAATCTGTATTGGAAAATGGGAGAAAGGGTGTCTACTTCATTGGATCATTTTGAGAAAAAAATAGGACAAAGTATGTAAAATACTTAGTCAATGATAAACTCTTACTAAATGTTTAAAAATCCACAGCCTGTGGAAAACCTACTGTGTCCCAAGATCCCACCATGGAGCTGGACATCCTCAACCACAGGGACAAGAGAAGTGTCACCAAAGAGAAGATTTTGTGGCATTTACTGAAAGGAGCTCTTTGGTCTGGCGTGTAGTTTTAGATATTTCTTAAGTGAGACAGTTGAGAATAAACAGATGACAACAGGGAGTTTTAAAGGATTGCACTAAGGCAGGTGGTGAACGAAAGAAAGTTACTGATTCAGGAAAAGGACAGTCAGCCAACATTTTCAGTCTTCCAAGGAGTAACATAAGCTCAGGTCCAGTTCTGTACGTTTCAGCTAATCAAAGAGAATGATCAAATCTAAGGACAGTAAATTTAGAATAAGACACATTTGCTTTATGAAATTGGGAATTAGCCGGGATGAGGAAGGAAAATCCCTCCCCCAAATCACTGAGGTGACTGCCACTTCTTTAGCAACTCAGCTTCTTCAACACACAGAATTTACTGTAGCAATGACAGTGGTGAAGTCTGGCAGAAACCAGACTAATGAGTGCTTAAGAGGTCATTTACATCACAAAGGACCTCACATCACCTCTATATTCTACACACACACACACACACACACACACACACACACACACACACACTGACTGTTCCCATACTATTTATTCTTCCATTCTCTGTTCTTCTATGTGATCAGCATAGTCCTCTCTTCTTTACCCTAAAACATTCATATTTTGTGAAACTTTTTAAAATTTCAAGATGCCACCCATGTGTGGTTGGTAGTGTCCATTCAGTGGGTTAAAGCAATTATTTTTTTTAAAATGAGATAGAAAATAACACTGCATCACATGTAGTAATGTTGAGTAATGTTTTATGAAACGTGCATCTTGGTTATGCATGCATAGGTAATATGTACTTTTTATTGTGAATCTCAGTCAAAAATGTTTAAAAACTGACAGGTACCTGTGCAGAAGCAGTTATGATCTTCCTGTTTGATTCTTTTTTTAGATTTATGTTAGCACCTGGCACCATGCCGTAACACAGAGGAAATATCCATGACATATTAGTGGAATGGATAGGAATGAGTGAATTGTTTTGTGAATGAATGGAGTGCCTGGTAGCCAGAGTAAGGAAGTACTTCAAGAATGAGAAAACAGGTATGATAACGGGACATGCTGGGCTAATTTCTTTTACTTCGAGGGATAGCTAGCTCTTTTCAAGGCTTTAAGATCTGGCTCATCTGGCATAAATGAAGTCTTAATTGGGCACAGAATCCACTTAGTAGCTTCCTACTTTTCATTGTACTTTATATTGCATTAATATAAGAATCTTTCAGAGCTGGTGCAGTGATGTGAACAACTCAAAATTAGAAGTGGTTAAATTTCCATTTAAATATTAGTGTCCTGTATTAAAATTATTGGTGACATTGGTTGTTACAACAAAATCTAGTAAAGGTCTAAACATACATCAGCTGATGAGTGGATGAACAAAAGAGTCTGTCCATACAATGGAAGTACTGAGCAATAAAAAGGAATGAAGTATTGATACACAAAACAGTATGAACTAACCTCAAAAACATTATGGTAAGTGAAAGAAGCCAAGCATAAAAGACAACATATTTTAGGATTCCATTCATAGAAAATTTCTAGACAAAAAAGCTGATCAATGGTTGCCTGGGCCTGAGTGTGAGAGTGGAGTTTGACTGCAACAGGTTGAAGGAAGGAACTTGGGGATATTGGAAGAATTCTGAAACTGGATTGTAGTGGTGATTGGACAACTCTATAAGTTACCAAAATCTTGAACTGCACTTGGAAGAGATGAATTTAATGCTATGTGAATTATACCTCAATGAAGTTTGAAAAAAATCATAGATGCTTTGAAATGCCTCCCTAGCCTGGCGGAACAAGAGAAAATTTTCTCTTATATTTCTCAGTTGTGGCTTTATTTATAGGAAAAGAGTCTGGACGTCTCATAAATTCAGACTATTATATAACCTCTGCACGCCCCCCTTTCCAGGGATGTAGACAGAACATCCGAGTCTATCTAAGTCTCCTTGTCAGCTTCATGAGCCTTAAAGGTGGCACAACCCACTTGGCAAGCATGGCCTGCCTGGCCTATTGCTCACCCACTCAGCCATGGAAATGCTACGGTGGAAATAGTTCCCACAAAGCCCTATCTACACTGTTGTGCTCCTCAGAGATGGGATGCAGAGCCCTTCCTATGCTGTCAAAAACAAGCAGAAATTGTAAAGAGAAAACACCACACCAGTACGATAAATCTGTGGGTTTTGTCTCCCTGAATAACTCATTTCACTTTGAAAATACGAAGTAGTTGTAATGTTGCCAACCCTGTAGCCTAGAATCATGGAGCCATTCAAAGCTAACCATCAAGGTGGACAGGTAGTACTTGAAGGAGGTGACTGTCATTCTCCTCCATCCTTGTTCATACAAAGAAGAATGTGTCTTAGGCAACTTTCCCCCTCTCCAAATTCCCCATCCAAATATTACCCTGGAACTGTGCTCAGTGCATAATAAGCCCCAGATAAATACTTGTTGACTTGATTGATTCTTTGTCTACCCCAGCGACATGGCCAAATTAGAATTGATGGGATGATTCCCGCATGCCTGGAATGGAATGGAACACCCTGTACGCTGTGGTCTCAGTAATTTGATTAATGATGGTGTGTTTTACAATGATTACTTTCAAATCTCAAACCTCTAGAACCTCTCTGATCCAAATCAGGAGCAGGGGCGGGGGAGAGAGCCTAATTGTCTTCTAGCTCACATCAGCTCGCATCAAAATTCCAGATCAAATCCAAGTAGGTGAAAGTTATTATAACTCACAATAATATGAAACCCAATTTCAGTTTTGCCCATGTTTAAAATGGATAAGACACTGCATTCCATTTGGGGGTTGTTTGTTTTTAAAAAATGGCACTAGAGTTTCTGAAGAGGTTTATAATTCTAACTCCAAAAAGTCAAAGTATTCAGGGCTAAATCCTTGGCACAATACACAAAATACAAACTAATAGGGACAATGAATAGCAATTTGATATCAAACTGGGAATTTCATTTGTGGTACTTTTAAAAGACTTTTTTGAGTATTTCTTTTAAAAACACCCTTCTCCATCTTAGATAAAAGAAGAAGACACACAGATGGCTCCCTTCCAGCCCACTCAGCAGCTGAAAGTGAATGTGATTCTTACACTCCCTCCGCAGGGATCGTCAGGGAAGAGGCATGCAGTAAATAACCCTCCCTCACTTGAAGTGAAGAGAGCCTATGGAGGGAACTGGCTCCAGTAAAGACTCCAAGCCACAGAGGTTGTTTTCTCTGGAGGGGATGAACATGAGCTAGAAAGAGAGGCCACAGCCACCTACATGGTGCAATTGTTTCCCCTAATTTGCTCCAAATCAGGCTCCAAGTCCCTCCCTTACTCTCAAATTAAAAATGAGTGGAACAATATAAGTGGCATCTCTTGCCATATACCTGTGATTTATTTTATTCTTTTCATACACTAAAAGTCTGCTGTATCCCCAACACATGTGTAACTCAATGAATTTTGAGATCTTGTCTTTTTGACCGTCTTCCCTGCTGTTTTGTAAAAATCCTTAGGGAGTGGGATTGAATCCTTCTATCTGTATATCTTTGACCTCCAGCTGAGGGCCTGGTAAAGAGTGTGAATTTAATTAATGTTGACTGAATGGATGGATGAATGAATGGTTGGAAAGCAACTGATGAATGGGTGAGTGACAGGTGAATGGGAGGAGGGATGGATGAATGGATGGATGGATGGATGGATGGATGGAGCGAAAGACCAACCAGTCAATAATTCTTCCCACTTTCAAGCTCCTGTATATCAAGGTGCCCTGCCATTATGATTGTTATATATAAATGCATCACATTATCATTAAGTTCCTATCAGCCATCTGTTTTGATGATAAACCTGGTGGGAATACTCAGAGAAAGAGTTTCTTGCTTCAGCATGCCACATGTGGAAAGCTCTCTGCCAAATGTGCTATTTATCACCTGAAAACTATTCTTCCTGATATTTCATTCCATTTATAGATCCTGGATCTAGAGTGTAAGATTTTATTTTTTGAATTAAAATGTGATAAGAGACCTTTCAGTTCCCAGAGTTTCTCCTCTGTCTGTAGGTCAGAAGTTATTGGCTGGAGTCCCAGTATTTCCCTTGAGCTACTGCATTCTTCTGCTGACCAAATCTCCTTGGCCTTAAAGCCAAATGATGTCATACTCTCTAGAGTTCATTTTTCTAACAAGGTACTTATATTGACGTAGGTACATCTACCTTGAATTTCCTATTGCTTACAGAACTCGAAAGCATGTGAGCATATTTTAACTGTACATGGTGAGGGCTTCACAGAAATTTTTTAATCATTATGCTGATGATAAATGTGTTTGCTTTTGCTAAAATGACTACAGGCAGCTGTAAAGTTCATGGTATATTATATAATTTCATGTAATAATTGATGGAAAGGTGTCTCTTAGAGATATTATATTTCTAAAACAAAATATTTATGGTAATAATTAATACTATTTATTAAGCACCCACCAAATAGCAGTTATCCTGCAGGCATTAGTTCATCCTTTTCACGTTATAGTCACAGAAAGTAAGGAATAATATTTCCATTCTGCCGACAAAATTAATGAAGTGACTACTCAAGGACAATCATTAGCAACTGGCAAGTTAGGGTCTAAACTGAAGTCCAGCCAGTGTCCTTTCCACCCTACCACATGAGTTGGATTGTTCTAAGAGAAACATATTTCTCTTGCATATTACACAGGACGTTGCGGTACTGCTCATGCATTGAAAGTCACGCTCACGATGATTGTGGCTTTCAGGAAAAACCAAACAAAACAAAACCAAGGTCAAATGTGTAGACTTTCCTCAACTTCAGTACAACGTGATCTCAAAAAAATCATCGTCATCCTTAATCTTTGAGTACTGATTTCCACAATATGTACATTGACACGCACTCTAAAATGATTGAGCAGCATGAGTCTAGTTGATTGCTTCCAGAGCAATAGGAAATTTGTCCCAAATTGCAAGGAAACCACAAAATAAAATTGTACAAAGCTGAAAGGACAGTGGCTTGGATGTCACAACACTTGGTCAGGTTTGCCAGTGTTTGAGTGCCTAGAATGAGAATGCAGGGCACAGTTACAGCCCCTCTGTTTGTTTTTTGCTTTATGGGGTTTTTAACACACTGGCAACCGGAGGAGGCTGCCAGCTGGCTGGAATCTAGTTACTCTGAAGGTCAAAAAGCCACCTTTGTCTGACATACGCTGTCCCTCTCCACTGCTTTTTAATGTGTGCAGCCAAGACCCTGCAGAGAAAGTCTTCTGTCCCTGGTGTGTGGTGGAGATGTTGAGGTGCTAATATGGCTCAGGTGTTTGGTCTAAGGTCAATCTTCCCCATGTTTCATTTCATGGCCCACTGGGCACAGAGCTTGTGGTTTACACCCTGTCTCCGTGAGCTCATAAGGCTGAGGCAGGCTGCCCAGGACTGAGAACAAAAGAGCACCCAGTTACCCAGCACTGCCAGACCCATGGCAGGAGTGCCACTGGGCCTGGTACCCCTCCTCCTCCAACTCACAATCCCATAAGCCCTCACCCTCACCCGGCACCTTCTTGTTCCTTTTACCCGTCTCCATCCTGATTCCCTTAGCCCTACTTTCTCTTCAGCCATTCAAAAATTTTACTCCTAAAATCCAGCAAGCTATTTCTTCCTTGATGAATTGCTCTTTCTCTACTTCACCCTATAATCTGGCTCTGAGGTAATTTCCTAATTCTCTGACAAGACGGTCAACTCTTGACAAGGATTAGAGGTTATTTTTAACCTGAACCACATACGAGGAAATGATGCAAGGATTTCTTTGAGCTGGCTGAATGGTTCCTCTTTTTCAGCCTTTGAATTAATATGCCTCTGAACTTTAAGTTTTTTCTGGCCTCCGTGAGTAATTTCACAATCACAGAACAAAGTCGATGTCTTCCAATTTGAAGTGCTGGTTGATGGTGATTATCTCCAAAGTACTGGCATTTTTTATCAGACATTGATCCTGATGTCAAAAATCAGAATGATTTTAATGCGTCTTCTGCACAATAGAATATCTTTAGAATCCCAAGTGATCTCTTGGACCCTCTTTATCACTCTCACAAAGCCTGCTCCAATATTGGAAGAAAGATAATAACTCTGCCACCTGGGTCCATCAATTGTCTGCTGGCCCTGCAACCCCTCTAACCTTCAATTTAGCATATATATTTCTTAAATCCATCATTTTAAAACTTTGTGTGCATTTAAGACCATATGTCTGTATCAGCGTTTCCTAATCTAAGCACTACTGACATTTAAAAAAGAATTATAGAAAAGTACTTTATCCAACTTCATTAAAATATTAGGTAGAAATATATGTAATCATAATTGTTAAAATTGTATTATAGTTTGGTTTACTAGTATATGTACCCAGTACATAAGTTTTGCATTCCTTGCGGGAAGTTGGTGCAGGTACACAACACATCTCAATTTTTCCCTCCCTCCCCATCCACCCATCTCCTGATCCTTTTTTTGGTACATGTTTGTGGATATAATGTGTGTATTCCTTGTGTGGAGCTGGTATATGTGCATAACACATGCCAATTCCTTTTTTGTGTTTTTTTTTTGCGTTCATCTCCTATTTCCCCTCTCTCCATCCCTCGATCTCTTTGAGAAAGATCTCTCTTCCTACTTCCTATTATCTATCCTTTATTTGCCTCTTTATTTTTACTCTGGGTCTCTTATATTAAGAGAAACCACTACTGACATTTTAGGCCAAATAATTCTTTGTTGAAGGGGCCTATCTAGCAGCATCCCTCGTGTCTACCCACTAGATTCTAGCACCCATAAGCCTGTTTTTGTTGCTGTTGTTTTGGTTTGATATTGATTGATTGATCAAAGTACTGAAGATCAAACCTAAGGCCTCACATATCCAAGGCAAATGCTGTACCACTGAGCTACGTCCCAGGCTTGACAACCAAAAACGCCTCCTGACATCAACATATATACACTAGGGATGCAAACTTTCTCCCAGTTGATAACTGGGCCTCTATATTGTTTTAACTTATAAGTTCCTTTTAGATAGGGACTAATCTAATTTACACAGACTCCTGCACACTCAGAAGGCGCTTAGAAAAGGCTGCTCAGTGATGATCACAATCACTAAAAACGTAACAAGAATTTTTGGCTCATGTCTAAAGAAAATGAAAAATTCAAACAGATGATCAAGGAAACAGTAGCTAATTTGTCTTATTCAGCCTTCCATTCCTACCAATATGATTAAAACAAAACAATAATTCTTAGCTCTCCCTTGTTAACCTCACAGGGGAGTTGAAAATTTGCAAGATAGAGTTCATCCCCTCATAGTTAAACTGTTCCCACAAAAATAAGAGCCAGGTTAAACTGAAATCACTCACAGCATCATGAATGATTGCAATCCTCACAGTGAAGTGTCTGCCGGGGATAAACATTCCTTTGTAATTACTGTTCTGAGAGGCTGGGGAATGTGGGGCAGCTCCTCAACTCTTGCAGAATATGCCCCTTGTAAAGTCTCTCAAGTATCTTTTCATGAGTGAACAGGCAAAGAATAGATATGAACTGAGACACCATTATAACTGTTGCTGTTATTCATTCATTCAAATGGTGTTGAGCTGCTGGATGTAGAAAAGGAGAGCTACTAAATGATCTCTTTGTAGCCAAAGAACAAACCTTTTATCAGTTAATCTGATTAATTACATGGGCTATTTTTATTCTATTCATAAGAGACAAGGCATGTAGGTCCTGATTGTTCTTACACACATTGGCTAACAATTCAATTAAACAAATATTTATTTAAACCATGAGTAAGACAGTCTGATAGTCATCAGTCACCAAATTGGAAATACCCAGATGAGCGAAAAATAAGCCTATGGCCTCAGCTTGCAATTTTGAGTTCTATGATAATTGGTTATGTATTTGTATTATGTCTCCATATACAATTGTCTTTGATATCTCAAAGCCAAATAGTGCAAGCTGCAGGTGAGTTTTTTTTTTCTTTTAATATGGTGGTTATCCAAAGCAATAGCTACCTTTTTTTTTTTTCTTTCGTGCTACTGGGGCTTGAACTCAGGACCTTGCACTTGTGAAGCAGGCACAGTGCCAATGAGCTAAACCCCCAGCCAATAGCTACCATATTGGATGGAGTGACCAACACAGAGTTTATGGAGACAGCTTTTGAAGGGAGGGTGGGCATCCAAAAGAGCATTAATGTTCTGGCTTGTGTCTGATTTAAAAATCAATGCATGTTTCTTGTTTTAAAAAAAATACAGTGAAAAAAAAACAAACCAAGCTTAAGAAGAATAAATTTGTCAAATGCCATAGAAGGAATGGGCCAAAGCATAGAACCTGGCCTGCTGGAGTGGCAGAACCTGTCAGGGAGTCCAGGGAGCGATGGTGAAGCATGAGATGGGGTCTTGAATGCAGATCTAATGAGGAAGGCAGGGGGGAGCACTGATGGTCGAGCACTGAGCCTGTCCTGATTGCAACCTCGTAAGAGCTGTGAGGAATCACAGGGGTTCTGCTCAATCTTCAGGCACAGAACTGGAAGACTGAAGGGGTGCAGCGACTTGCCCAGGGGCCCTGCAGCTAGTAGATGGGAGAGGCGGGCAGTCCAAGAGCCCAAGCCCCTTACACAAAGTGGGAATTCAACAGGGGAAGCCACGGATTGTAATGGTCCAGCTGCATGAAGTGTGCCTTTGACGTGAGAGAATGGTCATATCATGGAAAAAGGATTCCATAAACTCAGGCAAAAGACTGAACTCACTTTGTGGATAAAAGACCACTGTACAACCAGAGACAGCCCCACGGAGAAGGTGGCCTGGCAGAGCTCTGTGGTGTGGAAAGCGCCCTCTGTGGCCTTCAGGTACCCAGCTTGGAGACCACTGCTGAGGTACTGTCCCAGTAAGCTCTGAGCAGCTCCCTTCACTTCTCATGGGTGTCTTACGCCACTGGCCTGGCCCACCTACTCTGGACTGTGGCAGAAGCCAGCCTGTTTACCGAGGGAAAGTGGCTGGGAAGCCCCAGCCCTTGTTGGAGGTCACCAGCACTGTCTGGAGATTCTACAGTGGATTCCCAGGATTACTACATTGACTCAAGTCTCGTACCAAGACAGGAAAATATTGCTAAAGAAGATTCATGTGTGTGACCAGGGTTAACAGTGTCGGACACTATAGGAACAGCCTGGTACACACTGCATCTAGTTTTGACTTTCACGGAGCTACTAGGCATCTTTGGAGAAGTGTTTGTGATGGCAAACACTGCATGGTTTGAGGTTACAGAGGGAAGGATCAGTGAATAAATACATTAGGTACTATGTACTCTTTCTAGAAGTATGCTGGTAGAAGGAGGAGAGAGGTAAGAGGCAGTAGTGGGGTTAAGAGGGTTTTCATAAGGCCAGGTGAGATATGAAATTTTTCTCCTCCACCAATAGCAAGAAAAAAAAATTGGAGCCTTTTGTATCCCAGCCACTGTCTTAGGATCTGGACCTGAATACAACGGACAAAATCCCTGCCCTTTTGCAGCTTATTTTGGGGAAGGAAATGGGAAAGGGGACAGCAAAGATGAAAATAAACACCACAGTAAGAAAGCCTATAATAAAAAAGAGGGAAAAGTGTAATGCAGGAAAGGGTACAGGAAAAGAGAAATCTTATACACAATTGCTGGGAACGAAAACTAGTACCAGCACTATAGAAGGTAGTATAGAGCTTCCTCCACATTGTCAAACATAGAATTACTATATGATCCAGCAATCTCATTACTAGGTATAAAGCCCAAGGAAAGGAAATGTATATCACAAAGACACCTACATTCCCATGTTTATTATAGCACTATTCACGATAGCCAAGATATGCAATCAGCTTAAGTGTCTATCAACTGAGGCATGGAGAAAGAAAATATGTTACACATATTCCAATGGAGTATTATTCAACCCTAAAAAATAATGATGAAATCCTGTCCTTTGAAGCATCATGGACCTGGAGATCATAAGGTTCATTGAACTAAGCCAGGCACGGGAAAATAAATACTGCATGTTTTCACTCACGAGTAAAATCTACAAAAGCTGGGCTCATAGAAGTAAGGAGAAGAAGAGCGGCTCTCAGAGGCTGGGCAGGAGAGGGGAGAGGTGTTTCGGGAGAGAGCTTTAGCAGATACAAAAGCACAGCCAAATATGAAGAAGGAGCTCTGATGTTCTGTTACACAGAAAAGTGATTATAGTCAACAACATGGCATTGTATAATTCAAAATAGCCAGAAGAGAGGATTTTGAATGTTCTCATTACAAAGAAATGATAAACATTTGAGACGATGGATTATCAAAATATTCCAAGTTGAGCAATACACAATGTATAAATATACCGAAATATTGCATTGTGCTCACAAAGATGTACAATTATTATCTGGCCATGAAAATAAATACATTTTATCAAATATAACCAGTGGGGCAAAATATCCAAATCAAGGGAGAAGGGTAAGAGAAACTGGAACCAGAACAGGCCTCCCAGAAATTAATTTGGATTTAACCCTAAGTGCAATGTGAAATACGGTGTGGGAAGGCTGAAGGAGAATTAAGTGATCCTCGATGTAACAAAGGACTTTGGCTACAGAGTGGAGAAGGAACTCTAGGGATGAGAGTGAAGGCCACTGGGCGTCTGCTGCAGTCTCCGCGGATGCTGACACTGGCTCAGATTAAGGCGCAACAGGCGAGAGAGAGAGAGAGAGAGAGAGAGAGAGAGAGAGAGAGAGAGAGGACAGTGTAGCCGAAGAGTTCATCGCATTTGTTAATGGACTGGATGTGGAGGGAATGGTAAAGAGGCAACGAGGACAATCCCTCAGGGTGTCTCCCTGAGTATCCTGGGTAGACAGTGGTGCTATTTACTAAGTCAGATGAGAAGACTGGTGGAGGAGTTTGCGGGGAGCTCAGAGTAAAAACTGGTTCTGGATGAGTTAACTTTGTAATGCAGGATGCCAGAGAAAAGCTGAAGATAACAGCTGGGATAAGTCGGGTGAGGGATATAGATTCCAGCTTACAGACGTTAAAAAGCAGTTGAATTGTTAAACAAACATAAGCAGTGGTCTGAGTGTTGGGATCCCCCCAAAATTCCTGTTAGAACTTCCTTCCAGTGTGATGGCATCAGGATTTTAGGAAGCACTTCCAGAGGAGACTGGGTCCTAAGGGAGCAACCCTCATGAACGGGGTTAGCAGCCTATGAACAAGGCTTGAAGGAGCCCTTCCCCCATCCTTCTGCCAAACAAGGATGGAAGAAAGGGCCACCTTTGCAGCCGAAAGTAAACTTCTACAAGACACCAAATCTGCTGGCATCTTGGACTTTCCAGTCTCCAGAACTGTGAGGAATAAATTTTTATTATTTATAAATCACCCAGTCTAAAGTGATTTATAAATAATAAGGTGATTTATTAGGGCAGCCTGAATGGACTCAGAGAACATAGAAATACCGTATGGCTCAACACTTCCACTCCTAGGTATGGAACCAAATGAACTGAGAACAGGTTTTCAATCAAAAACTTGTTCATGAGTATTTTTAGCAGCACTATTCACAACAATTAAGTGAGATAAACAAAATGCGGCATATCCACTCAATGAAATACTAGCCATACAAAATAATGAAGTACTGATGTGTGCTATAACAAACATAAACCTTGAAAACATTATACTCATCCACTGATTCCATTTACACAAAATAAGCAAATCTGTAGAGACAGAAAGTAGAGTAGTCATTGCCGGGGCCAAGGGAAAGGGGGCTTGGGGAGTGACTGCCCAGTAGGTGTAGGATTTCCTCTTGGGTGATGAAAATGTGCTGGAATTAGATAGCAGTGATGGTTGTACAACTTTGTGGATGGACTGAATGTCACTGAATTGTACACTTTCAAACACTGGGGTGTGTGTTATTTGTAATTTACTACACCAAAAAAAAATGGCAATGTGACTGGACAGGGTGATCTAATGAGAGTGCATGAATAGAGAGGAGAATTCAGAGTGCTCCCTACTTAGAGAGCAGGTAGTGGTGGGAGAGCTGGTACAGGAGGTTGAAAAGGAGCTACGAGTGATAAGGGAGGAAAACTAGGGAAGTCATTGTCCTAGAATAAGAAAGAAAAACAGTTTCAAGCAAAGTAGAATAGTCACCTCTGTTAAGGAGTAAATACGTGCATGGTTCAGGCAGAAATGGCCAGATTTCCCTACACAGGCCTGAATCTTGTTGCACTCTGATTGGCAATGCATGATGCACTCATTTCCTCTAGTCTTGCCAACACCAGACACTTTGCCTTGTCAAAGCATCTGCTGAGCTCAAAAGTGAAAAGTGTGTCTCAGTGTTGTTCTTGCTTGCAATTTCTTTTTAGAGAATAGGGTTAAGAATCAGTTCAAATATTCAAAGGTCATTTCTCTTGCTTTTGTTGGGAGCTATCTGTTCACAGTCTTTGCCCATTTTCTGTTGAGCTGTTAGCCTTTTAACTATTAATTTCTGTGAATTGTCTAAGCATCAGGGAGTTGGTCTTGTGTGACATATCATCCCCTTCTTGTTTCTGTACCCATATGCCATCCTAGGACTTCTCTCCTCCCAGGATCTCACCTCTGCACTTTGAAATTTCTTTATCACTCGGGGATGTGGGTACTCTTCCCTTTGTACCTTTTTAACATCGGCATTGAGTGTCTTTGGCTGCCTCCTTTCCCTGCACACTCTCCTGTGGCATTCCTCCCCTCCCACCTCTTCCTCCCCAGCAATTCTAATTACAACTGTGTGCTCAGCTACCAAATCTGTATATAACTGTGTGTTAAAATAGGACTTTCTGATGCCTGGGACCAAATGGACACCTCAAAGCTGAGAAGAAGGAATGTGAGATGGTGTGTACACATGCTAAAGAGAGGTGCTAGTACATCTGTGCGGATGCTCCAAAAGTTGACCCCCAAAAGCTGCCCGGACACACCAGGCCTCGTACTTAGGTTCTTTACTGAGCCTGGGGAATTGATCCTGCAATTTTTGCAGAGTCGTGGGAATCCTGTGGCTCTCTCCTTACCCCTCAAACCAAGCAGTGACCTTTAGGAGGATCTTTTGATGAGCCCGCCTGAATCTTACAGAGTTGAGGGAACACAGAGATGGGTACATGACCCATGCTGGAAAAACTCTCCAGGTGAGAGGCTGGCTTGCTTCCAAGGAGCAGAGTGAGGACAAGGCTGAAGGAGGCGAGTGTAACTTCCACCAACACTGTTCCTGATGGTGTGGATTCAGGTAAGAATCCTTTCCTCACAGAGATTTGGAACAAGATCTTGAAGGTACTGAAAGGGCATAGTTGTTGATTTTGCAGGAAGTTGAGAAGAAGACTTGACATGGCAAGAGTAGAAGATAGGAAATGCCAAACAGGCAGAATATAGTAACTTTTGGAGAGCCAGCCTTACATGTCCATGGAAAACATCCTTACAAATAAAGATCTTACAAAAGATAAGCATAGAAAAAATTGATACAATGCTGCACAGTCATCACTTACAATTTTTAATGTCAATTGAACATGGATCTTAATCTCTAATAAATACATAGTTTCAAAAGACAGAAAATTGGATGAAGCCACCTTTTCCATGAAGAGCTTAGGCTTGGGGTCACACCGACCTGGGCTGAAGTCCTGTTCTGTCATTCACTAGTTAGGAAACTGAAGGCAAATCAACTTCTGTAAACTTTGGTAAAAATATCTGACAAGACTATAACAAGAATTACATGAGGGTCCAGGGATTTAGCTCAGTGGTTCTGCTACCTGCCCCACAAGCGCAAGGACCAGAGTTCAATCCCCGGCACCCAAAAAAAAAAAAAAAGAAAGAAAGAGAGAAAGAAAGAAAGAGAATTACATGAGATACTGAAATTGACACCCTTAGCATAGTATCTCTTACTTTGTCTTGAGGTTTGAAAGAGAACAATTAAACTACATTGGAAAGAACACATATTGTTCAATGATTCTATTCTAAGTCTTTAATTTTGGCCATTTTGTTGGGTATTTTCTGAGGGATGCTACTTACCTTCTTGGGTGCATTATGAATTTTCCAGAGACAGTGCTCTGTAATGTGTTCTGAAGGAAGTCAAGGGGAAAATAAACCAAACTGAAGTATGGAAACACAGCTTGAGAGTTCAGAAAAACTATTTGCTCATCATAAATTAAGTTAAAAATACAGTTGCACAAACAGATGACTAAATAATACTCAGACCCACAGATTTGAGCTTTTAAGAGCTGTCTTATATAAGATTGTTCAACTGAACTAGCCAAGCCATTAAAAAAAAACTTAGATATGACATTTTTAAAAATAGGGATTCATATACATCTAAATCTGTGCTGTTTATGTAACAGGGAGATAGCAGATCTATCTGCGAGGAGGAGCTGGCATCAGAACATATAGAATGGCATACTATGCTAGTGTGATCCCCGGATTGTTCCTACTTGGTAAGCATGGGCATCTGCTTGCACATTCAGCTCCTGCCATGGAAGGAACCAGGACAGTCTGAGCCATACTTAGTATCAAATGGCAAGACGAGTCATCAGTGTGAGTTCTCAGTCTTGGTCGGCTGAGGTTTGGGGGTTATGTTCTTTGGCATAAAAGTCAGGTTCATTTTGGTCCATGGCCAGGAGCAGGTTAAATTTTTTTAGCTTTGCCATCCGTATACAAAGGGTAATTAAATAAACAACTTAGGGACACAGAAAACTAAGATGGCCACAGAGCTTCAGAATATACAATAAATCCAGTTCAATATTCAAAGGAACTATTTCTTAGTCAAACCTCTGTTAGTCAATATTTTAGGGTCTGAAGCACTTTCTCAATCAAAATCATGATTTCAAAGTCATAAAAATCCTGTTTTTCAGTGGATTCTCTATGAGTGTCTGATTTTATC
Organism: Heterocephalus glaber; assembly: GCF_000247695.1. The sequence goes on along the minus strand of NW_004624737.1, from coordinate 32,575,261 downwards.
TTGCCTCAAAGGCCAGCTTTGTTCTTCCTTTATAAAGATTTGTTGTATCTTTCCTGCCCCTTTCCTGTATCTTTATTTGCTGTCTGTTACGCTGATTCTTACTTGGGAAAAATAACAACCACGTTTCAGCTAGGAGGAGAGATCTTGAATGTGTCTATGCAAAGTCAAAACAGCCTGCTGAAAAGTAGTCTACAGTAAATCAGCCAACTGGATTAACTGATTTTTCTCCTCGAATCCACATTATTAAAGTGAAACTTTTTTTTTCAAATCAATTTATGAGAAAAGTAGTTGAGTTTCATCCCCATCTTCAGCATATGCCTAAGAGGGACATGCCTCGTACTTTTCCCCCAATGCTAAGACCCATGCTGCTTACCCAGCATACATGTGAACTTGGTCTGACAACAATCAATTTGTGCTATTCATGGTTTTGTAACAGACTGCAACCTTATAAGAAATAAATTATGTTCATAATTTATATATGATGGATACCATTTATTTGGGTAGCTATTCTTAGAATGAGATAGGAGAAGTCATTAGATTTATTCTTTGCCCCAAAAGACAAAATAAATACGGCATGTATAAGATGACTAGGGATTATACATAAATTTTCTCATGTATATTAACACCATGTGGAAATGTGTTCCTCTAAAAAGAGTATGTTAAGGTCTTAACCCCTAGCACATCAGAATGTGACCTTCTTTGAAAACAGGGTCTTTACAGATGTAGTCCAGTTAAAATGAAATCATTAGGATGGAACCTGACCCAATATGACAGATGTCTTTCTTTATAAAAATGAGAAGTTGGGGCACAGAGACAGACAAACATAGAAGGAAAGAAGAGTCCTCTACAAGCCAAGAACAGGTCTGGAGTAGGTCCTTCTCTTGCAGCCCTCAGAAGGAAGCAGCTCTGCCAACACCTCCAGTGTGGACTTCTGGCAAATTCACTTGTTCCTCCTCGATCCAGCGCCACTGGAGAGCAAAGAGTCTATATAAATTCACTTTCTAGACGACTGAAGTCTTCTGGAAAATAAGTCCAAAATTTTCACTCTACTATTTCTTAATAAAAATGTTTGTAGGCAGGGGATTTAGCTCAGTGGTTCCGCTGCCTGCCTCACAAGGGCAAGGTCTTGAGTTCGATCCCTGGTACTAAAAAAACCAAAAAAATGTTTGTAAAATGCAACCTCTAGATTCTCAAACCAAGAACAGTTGAGCATCATCTAATCCTCTCTTGGTGACGTGGGTTTGGCCTTGATTGCTGGGGGACAGAGCACAGCCTCACTGGTTTCCCTGTTTCCTCCTTGATATGAAGCTCCCACCTGGCCTCTCCAACCCCTGCATCCTTCTCATTCCTTCACCGCAGTTTGCTTATCCTAATCCGTTGTGAAAGAACAGAAACCAGACAACCAAAACATTAAAATTATTTCTGAAGTAAAATTAATTGTTCTGAGTTAGAGCCTGAAAGACTCTTTGGTGTTGAACCTCACAGACTAGGAAAAACTGCTCTTTTCTTTGGTGGTTGCCTATGCATTTACTTCTTGTTCTCAGAGATGACAATGTCAGATGCCTGGTACTGAAGATAATGCGATGTTTTGCTACCTTGACCCAAAGCAGGTCACAAGAGTTTTCTGGCTTCCTTGAGATCGTATACATTTATATTTTAAAAAGCAGTTTGGATCAATTATAGCTTGGAAAATAAACTTCCCTATTAAAAGCCCAGCAGTGTTTTGATTTGTCATTGTTGTCATTTAATTTATTTGGGACATGGTTATACCATAGGATAGAACTCTCTGGAATGACCTTTCTATGATGCAAATTAATTTGGGGAATTCTAATTCCCCAAAAGGAACAATAATCAGATGAAATGACCACAAAGGAATAAATTTGCCTTTGAAATAAGAAAGTATTTACCAAATTAGATTCTTTACTACATCCTGTCACTTTTTAAAAGATTCCATGCATTCAGCTATTAATTTTCCAATGATTGGAAGCTGCCTCTTTTCCAACTCTTGGTTTTGCACAGAATGAAGATTTTCCTGCCCCATGCCACGATCTTGTGTTGTTACTACTCTGGAGCTGCTGTTGTTGTGTTTTTGTTGTATCAGAAACAAGCAAGTAAAATAAAAGCTAATGTTTAAATACTGATGATGAATCGACCACTATGCTAAATGTCTTGCATACCTTATCTTATTGAATATCCCAAACACACAGATACTATCATTCCCATTTAACAGGTGACAAAACACAGGCCTATGGTATTCAAATAACTTGTTGTGAGTCACCCAGCTACAAACTGGCAGAATCTGGATTTTAGCCCAAGTAGTCTGGGATAAGAGTTTATGTTCTCAGTTATTAAAATGTATATGTATGGAGGTATATGTGTGTGTATATATATGGAGGTAAATGTCCAAATCAATTACTAAAATTAGTATTATCTTGCCAAAATGTTATTATTTGAAATTACCTTTTAAAAAGTCTAATGCAAAAATGTGTACCCCCCCTCGAGATGTTTTAAAAATTTATCGAGGGCCAGGGATTTAGCTCAGTGGTTTCACTGCCCGCTGTGCAGGCGCAAGGACCCAAGTTTGATCCCTGGTACCAAAAAAAAAAAAAAAAAACTATCGAGGCTGATTATATTAAAAAAATACGGATTTTTTTTCTTTTTGTAGGGCTAATTGTGGGATTTTAATTTGATTCGTAAGAAACTTTTATTCTAAGCTGTCTCCCAGATGGACACAGATGAAAATAATTGATAGGAGTATAGATGTGTGGGCATTTTTTAAACCAAGATCATTTTCCTAAAGATGAAGCTACAAAAGGTTATAGAATCCTCCCTAATTGGTAATGGGAGAAATGTCAAACACACCTGCTGCAGAGTGGTTGATTGGCAACAGAAGAAGGAAGGCAGGCAGTGCAAATGGTGACAAGTCAGAGCACAATCATCACTTTAGACATTTTCAGAATAAGAAAAAAACCCCAGGACTATTCCAATACCAACGCCAAACCATTTTAATGCATTTCCAGGGCTTTGCAGGCATTTCAGAACACCTCAGAGATCAATGCACATAGTACTTAACACCTGGTTTGGAACAATACTTACTAGGATGCGGAAATAACAAAGAGAATAGAGTTTGCCTTTTCATTTTCTGTTCCAAACTCCCTGACAGCTCTTAAATAAAATTCTCAAGGTTGTCACAACTTCTGAGCCTATGATTCTCACTCAGAGTTTTCTGTGAAACCTTAAAAAAAAAGAGAGAGGGAGAAAACTAAATTACTTAATTGCTTGTCTTTTCTTTAGTGTTCTTTGTCTTCAGAGGTAGTGTTCTTGTAGCACTTCTGGAAATTCACACTAACATGTATCCACAATGAGAATTTCATTTGTGTAGATAAACGTAATTGTTGTTCCATATGTATTATTTTTAAGCTAATTGAAAAATATAAATAAACATTTTGCATGATAGAATCTCTCTACTGGTTCAGAGCTATTTTATTTTTAAAATTACTCCACAACTTGCTCCAAGCCCCTAAATATATCATGCAGTGGGATTATTCTGAGAAACAGTAATAAAGGGCCAGTATCTTTTATGGATGCAGGTTCTGGTAATTAAAGATTTGCTTAGGAAGAAAATCAAGACCTCTCATTCCCTTTCCTTGAAATCTTACACATCTCTCTCCTTATGCTTAAAATTTCCTTATTAAAATGGAAAGAGAGCGGGGGAAACATTTCTCCATCACTGTGAAAAGTAATTCATGTTTAGAAGAAGTTTGCAAAGAAGGTCATTGCACCTTTTAACATTTAATTAAGGAATAATATTCTGGAAATAAAAAGCTATCATCACATAAAGGTCTCCAACAGGTTTTATTCAAGGAGCTGCAGAGCTAAGCCATCACGGAAAATAAATGTCATGTCAAAGGTTTGATATTTATTTTCAAAGCAAGCAGACTGACCACGGTAGTTATCGAAACCAAAATAGTCTTTAGACTCTGCCCTTCTGAGGCAAAGGACTTGGCATACCTCAGCTTACTCAGGAGGTCCGGAGGAACATTTTCACAGTGTGTAAATAATGAGTAAGTTAACTACAAAAATTTCTATACAATACAAAGTAGGAAAACACGTGAAAGAAAACACCTATTTGGCTTCTTCAGAGTACTGAGTGAAGAGAAAGAAATGCAAATGGTTTGCTCTGTCACCCTGAGGCAAAGCCAACCATAAGCCTCTCCCTCTGGCTCCTCTGGGCAAACCTCTTCAGTTAGAGGCCCAAATGACATCTTCCATGGCGGACTGGAGAACACAATGCCTTATTTTATCATAGAGAATGTACCAGACCTTACATCTTAAGGGTTCCTCTAGTCCATGGAATTTATTAAGTATCTAATACAATGGCCAGGACAAATGAGAGGTAAAATGTTGAAAAGGTATCATTTCTGCCTTTGAGAAAATTACAACAGAAGGCTTGGAGATTCTTGTGACTATAAACCCCTCAGCTTCTTACAACATAGTTGGAAGACAGAAAGACTTAAAATAAAACCTAGGTTTTCAGTAATTAGCACAGGTTGTCATCGCAAGCTCTGGACCTGGACAGACTGAAGCACAACCTTCAGCCAAATGCTTATCATAAGTATTGGCAATATTCCTGCTGCCACTAATACTCTCAGGCAGGCAAGTCCAGCCCCACTGATCTGGACAGCCAGTAGGCAGCCCCACCAGGTCCTAAGCCCTGCAATTACATGATTTTTAGCACTGTGTGGTGCTCCAGCACAGGCCATAGGTGACAAGAGAATGCTGCAGAAGGGAAGACACACTGTGGTGTCAACTCCAGCTCCTGCGCATGCCTGCGACACACAACAGAATCTAAATCTTTGTGTATCAGATATTACATGCACTTGTGTGCTTGGTGAGTGAAACACAGCGATCACCAATAATAGCATCTCAACCTACCTGAACAAGTATGCACCCATGAAGGCAGGTGTTTATTATTATTAAGCAGACATGTAAGTTTGCTTATTTATCAAACTTGGGCTGGTGTTATTCTGTAAGGTATTTTAATAAGTTAAAATAAGAGAGTTTTTTAGCAGCTGTAATAAAGTACAAAACATTGTGAGTTTTCTGCTCACGATGTTGTAATTACACATATAACATCAACATATTAGAAAAATAAATGGTTGCTTATTTGTTTTTCAAACATAAAGAGTTGCAATCAGATACTCAAATCAAATCAAAATTTGACCATGTCTCTTTACAAGACTTTTGTAAGACCAATCTTCCCCAAGAAAAATATCCCTCCCTTCACAATCACACCTTATTCATATCATCACTTTTAGGCAGTAAGTACATTTGTGAACAACTGTTTTCAAGGATGAAGCATAAAAAGGGTAAGATTAGATTTAAAAATTTCTGAAGTGCACCTTGAGAACTAAGAATTGCAACCACTTCCATCAAACCAGACAGTGATGCATTCGTTTTGTAGACCACATAATGAGGATCAAAGGCTAATTGACCTTCTCTGAGCACACAAAAGAGAAAAACAGCAAGTTGTGCCTCCTTTGGCAGTGTGCAGACATGCTAGCATGCTGCAAGTTCCAGAGAAGAGTCAATACAGCTGAGATCTGGATGTTTACCTGGGTACATGGTACAGATAACAAGAGGCAGATGAATCTTCTATTAATCTAATTGTTCAATACCGTGTCTAAGTAAAAGTGAGGTGAACCAAATTCTCAGGGCTCTTTGTCCATTAGAGGCAAGAGCCCCCTTTCCCCTCATTCCAAATTATCTTTGTGTCTTTCACTGTTCATCCCCCATCCAAGGATAAGGATAAACTTGTAGACTGGTTCCTACGAGTTTCACAAAAAACATGGTCAAATATCCCACTGGTTTTATATTATGTTGCCCTCTTTTTTAATGCTATAAAAATATTTTAAAATAAAGGAAATTTAATTACTTATATATAACTATATTATATATTTTATATGCAGCCCAAAGACTATTCCTCTTCAGTCAATTCAGCCCAGGTGAGCCAAAAGATTGGACACCTATGCTTTAAGGTAAGATTTCAGCTGATCAATTTTTATTAATTACACAACCAAATGAGAACAGAATTTTTGGAAGTCGGTGTAAGTTTTGCATTGCATTGCCTTTCTTCCCCCTCACACTATTTAACTACCAGTCATGGCATTAAACAGTTCGTTGGTGAAAAAAAATCCTCTCTCTGCTGCTAATATTTCACTCCTGAAATACTGTAAAAGGAATTTATTTCACAGAATCACATAACCAAATACTTCTTAAAAGGATAAGGTACATCCTAAGGAAGGGCATAAAAAAGAAAAAAATTTAAAAGATGATTTGCCAATGATAAGAGCACTTAAAATTAGCTCACTGTCGTCTAGCCTCCGAGTCTCAGTAGTACCCACTGTGAGAAAGAAAGGCGTCAAATTGATCAAGAGGATCTTGTCTAACTGAATTGGCTCTTCCCATAAAAGCAAGTCCTGTTGTCTCTCGTGGTTTGAAATGTCACAGAGATTAAGACAGTAGTTGATGCTTTAAAAAACGTATAATGCTGAGATTTCAAGACGCTTCCACATACATTATCTCATTTTATTCATACACAACTCTGTGAGAGATCAAATGAGGAGTCCACTTTAAAGGCAAAGCCACTATGGAAGGTCAACAGAAAAGTGACAAAGCCAGGACACGAAACCTGGATCTTCTGCCTCCTGGTTCTGAACACTTTCCAATACATCCAAATTTTTAAAAATATTATTATTGGCTCTATCACTGTTCAGTGTACTTGTTAGACACACAAGGAAGAAAAGGAAGCAAAGAGAGAGGAAGGGGGCTGGGGAGAGGAGAACACCTTAGAATTTTCCAACTAGTCCACACTTTGCTATGATTGCTGTTTATGCTTCTCTGTGCTTGCTGCACTAATGATGGCTGGAGTTGCTTGTCCCTGTGTAAACTGTAGCTACACAGCCAGTATATGACCCTAAGTCCCAGCCTTGGTACAGGCTGTTCTTTGGTTAGTTAGTACCAAGTGACTGGTGTAGCAGTTGTACTGTTTTATGTGAAAATCTGTGTTTCCTCAGAAATAGCCATTTGACCTCTGATTAACAAATTATTTGATTTGTTATAGCTTGATTTCAAATAGATTGATGTTATCATCAGCTTCAAGGCAAATTTTGTTAACAAACAAGATTTGATATATTTCTTGGTTTTTCTTGGGAAATTAGTCCCAGATCTCCTGTGGCCTACCTCTCAGCAGTGGTCCAGTTAGGCTGCTTACTTTTATTTTTAACTCATTTTCTAGCAAAGCCAACTCAAGAATGAAAATGTCATTGCCAGGTTCATGGCTTACAACTATGGCTTGGTTAGATGCTTATTAATCACTGCTCTGCGTATCTTTCATTTGATCTAGAACCTGATTCCAGTCATCAGCAACTCTCCCAAGAAAGAAATGGCTGGATACGTAGTTCCATAAAGGAAGGCTAAGGAAAAAGTTATTTACTTCGATCATTTATGAAAAGTATGTAGTACTTTTATTGATAAGGACTTGTATGGCTCCTTTGGAAAACCCTACCTATGTTCTACTTTATTACTGAAGAGATATGATATAAATTTACACATCTCATGAGCTTACCCTGTATTTGTAATGCATTTTGAAGTGCTTCTATGAAAATATTGACTAGGCTATAGAAGTATGGATTATTTTGTGAATTATAAAACATGAGTAAAAATCTCCAAAACACTTATTTCTCATATATATAAAAATGAGAATGTTAAAAAAGTTAAATATCACATATTTATGAGTAAAAGCTAAATATTAATTAATACCAAGTAATTATTAGTAAACATGGAAAATATAAAAAATGTTTAAGGCAGTCTTGACTCTTATTGAGTTTATAATCTGTAAGGGGAAAACAGAGAAGCATACAAAAATTAAATAACAATATAAGAGCTGTCAAGGGCAACCTATTGCTAATCGACACAGGAAGTGCAATTAGTCGGTAACTACCATAGGTCAGGGGAAGGGGAGAGTTCCAGAAGCAGTGGGCTTATGACTGCAAGAGAAATAAGACCTCAGTCAGATTTCTAAGGCTAAATCTAAGGAGACAGAGAGGATTCTCAGTGAAAGGAACACATACAATGAAGAAGAGAGTTCAGATCCAAAAAGGAAAAAGAAAACCACACTTCAAGCTTTGGTGGGATGCATGAAGAAAGAGCAGGAGACAGTGCTGGAAAGGCTGTAGGAACTGGACTGAGGAGGCCTTGGGATGTCAAGTTGAGGAGTGAAGGTTCTGAAGCAAAGAGGACCGTGGTCACAGAGGCATGTTAGACATATTGATTTGATTTCAGTATGGTAGATTAAATGGAGCAGAGAGGAGTAGGGGCAGGGAGATGAAATAGAACCCAAGTCAAGACCTGGTGTGGGGTGAGGGTGACGGGATAGGAAGGGAAGGGCTGGGCGCAGGAAGTCTGAGGAAGGAACACACTACCTCTCAAGTGCACAGGTTGACACTTATTGTCAGAGCTTTCTGTTATAATCTAAAATATTATCAAACCCATAATTTCCTAAGAATAGATTTACTTGCAGAGTAGCAATGGGCGAATAAGGAAATGAAGGAATTTAACACATCTTGAACTTTCAACTGATAAATACCTGAATAAATTAGTCTGTCTGAATATGGCTTGTCACCACCCAAACTCATGTTGAGATGAAACTGTCAATGTAATGGTTATTGAGAGTAGGCAGTGTCTTTAAGAGGTGGGTGGGGTCACGGAGGCTCTGTTTGATTAATGAAAGGATTAATACAGTTACCATGAGAGCAGGTTAGTTATCGTGAGAATGGATTGTCCTTCACACACTCTCTTTTCGGCACAAGCATCTGCCATGTTATGACACCTCATGAGGTCCTCATCAGATGTGGCAGGCTGATCTTGGACATCTTGACCTTCAGAACAGTGAGCCAAAATAAACTTCTCCCTGCATTACCTAGGTTCCAGTATTCTGTTATGGCAACAGAAAACAGACTGAGGCAGTTGACATGTTGAACCTTTTTTCTTGATCTTGAATCCTTATCTAAATATAAGAAGTGTTAGCTAAAAAATGTAAAACAAATAAATAATAAGGTCCCATGAAGTGTAGGAACTAAAGAAAAACTGAGAACATTTTATTTTACCAGAGAGTTAACTCCAGTGGAAGATTCCAAGCCTCTTCTTGTCTTGTTTGTTTGTTTGTTTTGGTGGGGGGCAGGGGGTCTAAGACAACTGAAGGAAAGCTCCAAGAATTTTCCGGATCCCTTTCTGCCCATGGACTTAGGTTGGTGCTCCTGTTAGAAAAATCTTCTCATTTTGAATGTTTACAATATAATGTACTTACTCCACAGAAAGTCAGAGAAACTTGATAAATCTCTGAATGAGCAGGAGAATTTTCCCAACAATGCCAGCATCCTGGCTCCACTGCCTGCTGTGCTCATCATGATATGGTAGAATTATTGGCATCCTGATCCTCTACAACCAAGCCCTGGCCTGGCCTTATCACTCCCAGAAATGCAATGCCTACAGGGGCACTTAAGATCAGCACACTCCATTCCAGTAGCACCACTTGACAGAAAGATGGCGCCGGACAGAGAGCCTCGCCCCCACATTCCCTACACCCTGCAGCTCTCAGAACCCCTTTCCTGGGCAGCTTCCATTTCTATTCTTTCCAATGCTCCCACTATTTTATGGCTGCTCCTTGACCCTACCCATAACCCCAAAGAAGCCTGAAGGGAGAATGGAGAAAGGAAAGGGAGACCAAGCCTGCCAGAGATTGGGGTGACTGTGGGTACAGTCTTCTTCCCTCTCTAGCTCCTGTTTCCTGGCTCCCCCTCTTCACCCTCCCCAAGTTGGCAGAACTAGGCTGGTAAGTCCAGGGCAGGGGTGAATAAACAAATAAATCATTCCCCAGTTGTAACACTCGAATGGTCAAGTTTAAGCCTAAAGCAAGTTCATATGTTTGGATTGATGTAAGAGAAGGTGGCTAAAACTGCTTGGTTTTATAAACTTAGTAAGCATTACTTTTGGCTCTCGGCCTAGCCAGCTATAGAAGTCAGTCCCTGCAAGGTGAGAATGAGTTCGGTCCCCATGTTGATGTTCCTTCCAGATGCTATTCTTTTTATTCCCATACAAAAAAAGATGTGTGAGCATTATATAACACTATCTTGCACCTTTATACTGTACTGACAGCTAGAAAGCTATTTACTTCTCAAAGACTTAATTGCAGATTATTTTCAGGCCTGAACCGAAGATATTACCAGGGCCATTTTGGAGGGAGGCTTGCAGTCCTCATGGCTGTTCTGTCCTCCCATCACCTCGGTATGCCACCTATAGCTAGGCTGACCGTGCACTCATTTCAAACCAATTCATCTGCCAACTTTAGAAAAAAAAAGCACTGATATAACTTTAAATGCTTTCAGATTTAGTCCCCTGTGTATTTATATTTTTTCCCCTCTCATCCCTTCAAAGCTAATCCCAGAATTTTGAGAATTTGGGAACCTGAGCAATGCAGAAACAACCACACAGGCCCAAGAAATTTGAAATCTCAGTTACATTATGTCAACCAAAACTGATAGTACTTTTTGTATGTATTAACCCAGCTCACATTACAAAATCATATGAATAATAAAACACAAAGTACAGGTGTTAGTGCCGAATAAGTAAAGTCTAAAATGTCATCAAAATTTGTTCGGTTATTTACTCCGGACGCTAACTTGGAACACACCCTTGCGCCATACGCACACTAGCTGAGGCTGGGGCGTGTGTGTGTGTGTGTGTGTGTGTGTGTGTTTCCCAGTGGTTCTCGGCGTTAGCTGTTGCACGCGTAAGCCTTCTCTTTCTGTGTCTACCGCACTTGAAGTACAATACAGCCCCTTGCAAGAACAGCGGGTGTTGCCCCTGACAGAAGTTCGGTTTGCTCCAGCAACCTGCTCCGCTGGAAAGTTTCCTCTTAACCACCAACGCCCGCCTCCGATTCCACAAGCTGTCAGGGCTCGGGCTGGGGAAGTGCGTTACACACACCCTGCTAGGTCGCCCGCTCTGAGACCCAGTCTGGCAGTGGAACTCCCCCAACCCCAGCGAACGGACGCTTCAGAACTCCGAGGCCCCCTGGGCGCTAAAGGGAGCAGGATCTCCGCGCTGCAGGGAAGCGGGCACTTGGACGCAGAGGGGCGCAGGGAGCTGGCGGAGCCCTGCAGGGAGGTAAAGGGGCGCGGGGAAACGCGGAAGGCAGGCGCGAGTAGGGGCCGCGGGAGGGAGCGGGGCGCAGCAGGGGGCGTGGGGAAGAGGGCCTGGAACTGGCCGGCGCAGGAAGGGACACCCTCGCGGCAACCGGCGGGCGCCGGGGCAGCGCCGGCTGCGCGCTCCTCCCGGGGACTCTCCCCCGTCGCTCCGTTGAGGGTGGGAGGGGTGCGGACGGCTGGGGGCCCGGGGCGGGGCGTGCCTGTGCAGCCATTGGCTGCGGGAGCCTGACGCGAGGCCCCGGGGGTTGGCTTGGGGAGTGGGGGGAGCGAGGTGGGGTGGGTGTTGGGTGCCGGAGCTGCGGGGCCCGCGCGCTCAGAAACATGCTGAGGTCCCGGCGGCTCTTCCAGCAGCGGCAGCGGCTCCAACAACAGCGGCGGCGTCGGCGGCGGCGACAGCGCTCGGCTCCGGCAGGGAAGGCGCTCGGCGCCCATGCCTCCGGCCCCGCGCCGCGGCAGCCCTGACCCGACCGCGACCTCCCCGCGCGCGCCCCGCCACCCCGACTCCTGGGGTGTTCCCCAGCCACGGCCCAGGCCCGCCACACCCCCCGCCCCCGGCCTCCGCAGCTAGGCATGGGCGCGGGGGCGCTCGCCCTGGGCGTCTCCGAGCCCTTCAACCTGTCGTCCACCGCGCCGCTCCCCGACGGCGCGGCCACTGCGGCTCGGCTGCTGGTGCCCGCGTCGCCGCCCGCCTCCCTGCTGCCCCCGACCAGCGAGGGCTCCGAACCGCTGTCTCCACAGTGGACGGCCGGCATGGGCCTGCTGATGGCCCTCATCGTGCTGCTCATCGTGGCGGGAAACGTGCTGGTGATCGTGGCCATCGCCAAGACTCCGCGGCTGCAGACGCTCACCAACCTCTTCATCATGTCCCTGGCCAGCGCTGACCTGGTCATGGGGCTCCTCGTGGTGCCTTTCGGGGCCACCATAGTGGTGTGGGGCCGCTGGGAGTACGGCTCCTTTTTCTGCGAGCTCTGGACCTCGGTGGATGTGCTGTGTGTGACGGCCAGCATTGAGACCCTGTGTGTCATCGCCCTGGACCGCTACCTCGCCATCACCTCGCCCTTCCGCTACCAGACCCTGCTGACGCGCACGCGGGCAAGGGTCCTCGTGTGCACCGTGTGGGCCATCTCGGCCCTGGTGTCCTTCCTGCCCATCCTCATGCACTGGTGGCGGGCCGAGGGCGACGAGGCGCGCCGCTGCTACAACGACCCCAAGTGCTGCGATTTCGTCACCAACCGGGCCTATGCTATCGCCTCGTCCGTCGTCTCTTTCTACGTGCCCCTGTGCATCATGGCCTTCGTGTACCTGCGGGTGTTCCGCGAGGCCCAGAAGCAAGTGAAGAAGATCGACAGCTGCGAGCGCCGCTTCCTCAGCGGCCCGGGGCGGCCGCCCTCGCCCGCGCCCGCGCCCGCGCCCGGGTCCCCGCGCCCCGCCGCCGACCCCCTGGCCAACGGGCGCGCCAGCAAGCGGCGGCCCTCGCGCCTCGTGGCCCTGCGCGAGCAGAAGGCGCTGAAGACGCTGGGCATCATCATGGGCGTGTTCACGCTCTGCTGGCTGCCCTTCTTCCTGGCCAACGTGGTGAAGGCCTTCCACCGCGACCTGGTGCCCGACCGCCTCTTCGTCTTCTTCAACTGGCTGGGCTACGCCAACTCAGCCTTCAACCCCATCATCTACTGCCGCAGCCCCGACTTCCGCAAGGCCTTCCAGCGCCTGCTCTGCTGCGCGCGCCGCCGGGGGGCCCGCAGGCGCCACACGGCCCAGGGCGACCGCCCGCGCGCCTCGGGCTGCCTGGCGCGCGCCGGGCCTCCGCCGTCGCCCGGGGCCGCCTCGGACGACGACGACGACGACGTCGGGGCCGCGCTGCCCGCGCGCCTGCTGGAGCCCTGGGCCGGCTGCAACGGCGGGGCGGCCGCGGCGGACAGCGACTCGAGCCTGGACGAGCCGGGCCGCGCGAGCTTCGCCTCGGAGTCCAAGGTGTAGGGGACCCCGTTCGGGGCGCGGGTGCCGGGCGCCCCCTGTCCCGCCGCCCCAGCCTGGCTGCGGACTCTGCGCCCCACGGGGCGCCCCTGAATGGCTTCCCAGGGGAAAGAGGAGACCTCTGTTTACTCCAGACCCAAAGCAGGTGAACTCGAAGCCCGCAGACCTGGTCTGAATCAACCAAGACAAACAGAAAAGCCGCGGACCGTTGCACAAAAAGGAAAGTTTGAGGAGGGGTTACTGATTTTTCCTGGGTTCTTTTCTGTTTGTGGTTCGGCCCCTATTTTTGTGTGTGTGCGTGTGATGCATCTTTAGATTTTTTCCCCAGGTGGGTCTTGACAGTCTGCGAGGACCCGAGTAGAAACTGGGTGGGTGGGGAAAGGGAGATGAAAGCCTTTACCAGTTTGGCTTCCATCCTATTCCCCGGAACAGGAGCGGTCAAACGGGAGGGTGGGGGGCGGGGTGGCAGTTTATCAGGACTTGCTTCTTTTTGCTTTCCACAGAAATTGCATTTTAGTTCCTGAGTAATGATTTCTCCTGTTCTTAAAGCCAAGGGAAAGGTCGGATGCAAAACACTCGAGTTTTAAGAAATTTTAAGCTATTCTTAGAACAAGCTTCACCTTGCTTTCCTTCTGTAGGGCAAACCCCTGCCCCTGCGCGCCTCGGTGGTCCTGCTGAGGGTTTTCTACCTCACCCTGTGCATATTGCACAGCAAGACAGAAAGACTTGTTTATATTAAACAGCTTATTTATGTATCAATATTAGTTGGAAGGACCAGGCGCTGAGCCTCTCTCTGTGACATGTGACTCTGTCATTTGAAGACAGGACAGGGAAAAAAAAAGGAAACAGTTCAGATTACTGCACATGTGCGTATAAACAAAAACAAAACACACTAAACAGGAGTGGTTCCACATGCCATTTTTGCACAGTGTTAGGAATTGTAAAGTCCACAGATGTTACTTGCACAAAAGAAATTAAATATTTTTAAAGGGGTAGGAAGGGGGGAGATCTTAAAAACTAAAATAAAATTCAAACTCAGCTTCTGTTGTCTATTATGTTATTGAGCTAATGATTTATTGGGAAAATACCTTTTTATACTCTTATCATGGTACTGTAACTATCCATATTATAAGTATAATTATCTTATGGATTTTTTATTATTTTTTTATGTCCAAGTGCCCATGTGAATCTGCTGGTAAAGCTTAGCACTTGTGTGTAAATTCTATTTCCTCTTGTATGTTTTACCAAGTATTTTTACTCTGGTGCAACTAACTACTGTGTGAGGAATTGGTCCATGTGCAATAAATACCAATGAAGCACAATCAAGATTACGTACCCTTGTGTCTGTAAAGTGTCAGTGAAAATGAAAAAGACAGTTTGGCTTTTCATTAGACTGCATTTCTCCTAGAGCTCTTTTAATAGCTTTTCATGACTCAGTAACTTAGCAAAATGCCTCTAGACCAAATACGATGTTCACCTACAGAGAGCTGCAGATTTGCCCTAAATTTTCACAGCCGGATTCAAGGTATTCCAGACTACTTGTAGGCGCTTTTCAAGATTCCATCTGCTGCACTTGACTTATGAAGTGACATTTGGGAAATGTGTCTACTGGGGGCGAAAAGCCTCGGAGCCAGGTAACTCAGCTGCAGTGTTGCTCAGAAACACAGGAAGGAAGACAAACTCATTGAACAGTCGGCCAACTGAAATTCGGTAAGTGGCTTCCACAGCTTATTTTTGTTTTCCAATCGAAAATCACAGCCTACAGATGATCCATATGTGCAGATTCTGTGGTGGTTGTTTATAGTGAAAGAAACTTCTGTGTCTGAGCAAACATTTATCAAAGGGCTTCTGAAGTAAATATTTCTCTTGTGAAATTCAGTAGCTCATTTCAGCAGAAATTTTGGGCAAACAGGTCAAGGTAAAAAAGCAAATGTGAAATCATTTTATTTCCTAATAGAATTACAACACAAAATGAACAGAGTGTTTTCATACAGTTAGTTCCTAAGGAAAGTATAGTGAAATTCTAGCCTGAAGTTGATTGTACATTCTCCAAAATAAGATGACATAATGTTTATATTCTTAAGCTTTTCATTTTGTAATCATACAGTAAAAATATCAAATGAAGAGTATAAAGTTTGTGCTCAACCTGGCCTTTAGCAGGAATAGACAGTTCTCTTCTAGGGAGTCAGAACAGATCCTGCCTTTTGACAGCGGCGTATCCTGAAGCCCAGGGGCCAGTCTTCTGAGAAAGGTTAATGTCCTCTGTGGTGTAGAGTCCAGCAAGGGATGACAGCAACACCAGCACTTCCAACAAAGGCTGTCCCCCCCTGGAGTTCAACCCCTTTCTGGGCAAAAAGAGGAAACAGGTGGGGGGGGCAAGATTACAAAGATTAAAAACAAAGATAAATACTTAAACTTATTTTGGAGAATGTGAAGAATCAGTCTCAGGATGAAATGTTACAATGATCTTCCTTGACCTAAAACCCGTTTCTAATCTTGTTCCCCCGTTTGTATGTAACATGCATTTTGTTGTGAGTTTTACCCCGTCTTTATTTTAAACTAATAGGTAATGTCTTTAGTTTTATCTGAAGAGCACTAGACTACCACGTTATTGCTTCTCTTTCTGGTTTATTGATTATTTTACCTACTCTGTTTAGATAAGTCTTCACATTTAAATAAAAAGAACTATTCTCATCTAAAAACATATGTACAGGTCCACCAAACTTCAGGTCTTAAAATCATGAAGATCCTTATAACTATTAGAACAAATGTGTATAATTTAACTACTTAGTAGATAGGTTTAGTTTCTTTAGTGAATTAGAGGAAATCACTATAATCTTGGAATCTGTATATATGTATTGGTAGGAAACAGAAAAAGATTTTTGTGTGATCTTCTGTATTCTGCAACTGGGGATTACAAAGATTCAGGAGCAGACCATGTCCCTGATTCCAAATAGCCATGAAAACGACTCTTTCTTATTTTTTGAGCAAGATAGCCATTGACTTGTAATGGGAAATGTGGAAGCTAGTCTCCAGTGTCAAAAACTATGGCAGTGGAAGGAGGAAATTGCCAGTCCTGGGTAGCCTGGCAAAATAGTAAACCACAGAAATGGCAGGAGGAGGGCAATGAGCATCAGAGTCACCCTTACCTGGGGGTTTGTGTGTATCAAAGAACCAAAGGCATAAAACTTAAAACCAAAGCAGTGAACTAAGATGTAATAAAGATTCATTGACTTGCTATTCATCAGAAATCAGATTGAGCACTGTAAAGTCCTCTAATGTGAAACAATCAAAAATTTCCAGGATATATAAATTCTCCCTTCCATGTAGAAGTGTGAAGTTGGTATAGCATAATAGCTTGGTCTCTTGGTGAGCTTGTCAGTATAAAACTTTGCAATAGAGTTTATTGTTTGGTCTGTGCTTTCTTTGGAACTGGAATTAATAACTTCTGTGAGGCAATTGTGAAACCTTTCCTTGTTAAGCACATTTTCCTAGCATATTTTAACTTCACATTTTTTTTGCATTTGCTTTCTCTGACAATATGTAAAATTTCCTGGCAGAAATTCTGCACCCAAAGTATCTGTGTAATATTAACATTTAAGTTTTTAATAAGAGCTTCTAAGGAAAGGTCTAAAGGAAAATTATTCTATAACTTTTGCTGCTAGTTGTAAAAGACTTATTTTCTTTTACATGTCTTTAACAAAGCTGAGCCCGTTCATTCTTTTGAAGGGAAAAAATTAAAACCTTAGCAGCAACTTAAACACATTGGCACAGATAATGTAGTTTTATTTGTACATGTCTGGCATAATGTGCTGAGAAATACTAATTCTTTTGACTCTCTGCCAATTTTCTACTAATCAAAATGGAGAAGATATGCACTGTTTGGATTACACCTAAAAATAGTTCTGCTACAGTCACATCAGCAAATGGAATTAAATTAATTTCTCTTTCTTCCCCTTCACATACACCCTCCATGTTATTTGAATTTCCATCTAGAATATTGCTCCTGAATCTCATGATTTTAGATTCAATGTGTCCCAAGTAGCATTGCTACATTTTAGTGATCGTGACTCAAACTCCATTTAACCACTTTCTAAGGCATCCCCCTCCCCTGAAATATCTACATTCATTCTCCATTTATTTAAAGACTCTACCAGAAGCTCCTTATGATGTAATCATAGAAGTATTATTACTATAAATAGATGCTTTGTGGATTAATTCACCACATCAGTGGTCTTTTTTCCTTTTGTGGGAGGAGGGAGAGAGAGTTTCTGAATCTATCAGATTCAGTCATTTAATCAGGGAGTAGATAAGAGGTTTCCAAATCCAATTGCTTTAATGACAGACGGGGAAAAAAATAGTAGCCTTGAGACACTCAGGCTAGACTGATCATTACAGCATGGTCTTTGCAGTAATGTTAGCAACACCCAAGAAATCACTGGAAGTAACTGCCTTAAAACCTTTATCTTCCCTTAGATGCTGGACAAAGATCACATTTCCACCTTCTGTATCTGAAGCTAGTTCTTGTCTGGGACCTACCAGATTTTCTGGCCTCCTTTTTGAGCATTTCTTCAGTTCTTCTTGAATAATCTTGAAACATCTAGAACATCTAGTTTTAGATATTATCTTAATAATAACACTTAATTTCTCATGAATGGCTTCCTAAAGTTCTGATTTTCAACGTATTTTAGCACATGCAATTTTTTCCTCTCTTCTCCACATTCCCATGCCCATAGCTCTTAACTGGTAGTAGCAAGGTCACATTTCATTCTTCCTATTTATGACACAAAGTTTATACCTCTGATGAATTTTAAATGTCAAGTGTGGATTTCTGCCTGAGCATTTTTGTATCGCTCATAATTATGTGGCAATTCTGAGGAGAAAAATATTGAAGTTAATTGTTGGTACTTTTCTTATAAAAGTTCTTCATGATAGGTTTAAGATTTGGGGCATGGCACTTCCTTAATAGAAAGTCTTATTTTTTCTGGCACTGTCTCTTAACTATATGACCCTGCCAGTCTGTCCATATCCCAGTCTCGGAGTGTAATGTTAGTTGTTCCTCCTTCAGCTATTTGCAAATTAGTTTTACTAGTTATTATTAGACTAGCTCACTTGTGAGAATTGTGTGTACCTTTGAGAGAACAGAAAACTTTTTCAAGCAGATGGCCAACTTTGGACACTCTGGCTCCTTCTCCAACGGTAGTTCCCGCTGTGCCTGGTGACCTTGGGAAACTGATTCTGCTTCCTTGTGATTCAGGTTTACTTCCCACAAAGCCTGATCAGTAGCCTTTGCTTGTGAATCCCTTTGAGATTCTCTCATAGAAGGAGTTCTTTGCTTTGCGATGTCTGTCATTTCAGTACTTCCTCCTGACCTTCTTTTCCCTTTCCTAGCAGCTCCACCTACAAAAATCCCTCAGTATTTTTAAAGTGAAAAAGAACAAATACGAATTGCAAGAATATATAATACCCCATGCATCCAAACAAATGCTCCTTCATATTTTTTATTGCACTTAAAATTCCACAGAAACCACAACTGAATAAAATAATCTTCTTTCCAAACAGGAGATTAAAAAACCTGTTTGCTATGTACTTTGCAAAAGAGGTGGTTTAATGATTCTCAGCCCACAGCCACTTTAAGAAAAGTAAGGCAATTTGAAAAGTTCCCCAACTCTACAATTTTTGCATTGAGTTGTAAAAACTAATAGCAACTATCTACGTTGTTCTCTTTTTCTTGAAATAGCAATTCAGAGATGAAAAGTGCTGAAAGCCATAGGGAGTTTGTATTTTTGCTTACTTTTCTTTTATAGCTTGCAGGGTATAGGGTTTCTTTGTTCCCAATTTCATAAATGGTGACAAATCTACAGAAACCTTATTGACTTAAAATATCTGTTATGTGAGGTACAGGAACTCACCTGTAATCTTGAGGTCCTTGTTAAAAATGCTTTTAAAGAATAAACATTAATAGATGTTCCAATAACATTTTCTGCACTCTGAGGACTTTTTAAAGCCTTTGTAGGCAGTATTTTAGCAAGATGTTCTTTTTAAGGAACTCATTGTGCATAAATGATTTTGTGATCAATCAAGATAATACATTTTCCCCCCTTTTTCTTAAAATAGACACACCTAAGTAAAACTGAGTCCCACAAAAGAATTCCAGATACTTAGATCCATGCAGACCCCCAAGACTGACAAGATTTAAAGACTTGCTCTCCCTTTTAGTAGCTCACCCTGTCAACAGATGTTTCCTTTCAAACAAACCCAAATCCTTCATGGAGGTTTTTTGGGGGGGGTACCAGGAATCGAACTTAGGTCCTTGTACTTGCCAGGCAGGCGCGTTGCAACTGAGCTAAATCCCCAGCCCTCCTCATGGAGTTTTGATTCATGGTTGATCTCAGGGGCATCTGAAAACTGATGACTGAGCCGCTATTCTGTTTTAAAATCCTGCTGATGAGATACGTGAAACATACACACACACACACACACACACACACACACACACGCTTTATAGGCACTAATTAATTCAATTTGTCCTTATAAACAGCTTCAAATCCTTTAATTCTTTCTGTTGTTCAATTAAGAGTAATCTCCAGTTACAGAGATTCCTTCTTGCTAGAGACCGAAATAAACACATGTACAAAATGTTAAGCTCAGCACCTGGTCCAGTGGCATTAACATGTCATCATCCCAGAACTATGCTGGTAATTTTTGTTAGTATCACCAAAGCCACAAAACTCTGAAGACTAGGAAAAGTATTGTATGAAGTAAAAATTGTAAGATAGAAACTAATCAGTCTTCACAGTACCATAAAAAGCATCCTGCAAGCACAGGACAAAACAGGCAATATAAGTTTTTCTCAAATCAGGCAACCAATATAACCTCTTGACCAAAAGGCACATGTGAACAGTACTCCTCAAATCAACCTGACACTCAGCCTGTCCCCAAGGCAGCCACTCTGACTGGGGAAACTAGACATCCACCTTGTGAGATGTGACAAGACAGAGGCAGGTGTGGTTGCGCGCCAGACATATGGGCTGGACGTAAGGACTCTAAACCAGTGCTGTCCAACAGCAACGGAATGCAAGCTATGTATTTGCTTTTATATTTTCTAGTAGTCTCTTTTTTAAGAACAAGTAAAAACAAAGATGAAATTAATGTTTCTATATGTAATTGATATAAAACATTAATGAAATGCTTCATTTTATACACAGCATTATATATATATGAAATTTTGGAAATCTGCTGTGTATCTTACAGCCCATTTCAGTTGCCACGAGCCACATTTCAAGGGCTGAGTAGCAGAAGAAGGAGCCGATGATAAGCTGACATAATCTAGAGGCTTGATAACCTTGCGTGATAACAGTGACATGAAAAGCCAGTCCACAGGAAGTTACAAGGGGAATAAAACTGCATAAACAAAAGCACAGAAGTCTGGGTGTAGAGATGAATAGTCATGATGAGTAGCCCCTTGCAGATATTTCCTACCGTTGGAGTAATTAGAAATGAAACTAGAAAGGTGGTCTTAGAACAGACCAGAAGGGTTATGCAAACATGCGGGACTCTAACCTTCTGGAAAGTGTAGAGATTTATGACAAGTCGGTCAGGGTTAAAACAGTGCTTTGGAAAGATTATCCTCCCATCATAAGGTATGATTGGTGGATATAGCATCTCACTAAATCTTCAAAAATATTTGTGAGTAAATTCAGTAATCTCATGCAAATCAAAAAACTAATAGTTGTGTAATCTTATATATGAACTCATTATTAAATTGGCTTTCTGATTTTTATTATATCAGTTGCAGGAGCTGACCTAGAAAAATGCACCCTTACCAAGCAGATTTCTAAGTGCATAAGGCCAAGGGTCATGCCCCCTGTGGAGGTAAGACATTTGAGCTCAGTTTGTTCAAGGCAACAAATAAGCAGAGATCAAGACTAGGTGGCAGACTCCTAAATTAGTCTTATTTATGTCACCAAACTATTCATCTTTTTTGTCCCTCACTGGACTAGAAGTTCCTTTAGTATAAAGGCTTTGTCTTTTTTTTTTTTCCTTTGACCTCCCTAGGCTTATGTATACTCTGAATATTCATTGAATTATACTAGAGTCAGAGAAACTAGATTTTTAGCTACAGCAATAATCTAGGTACGTAGTGGCAACAGGCCTTTATTAGTTAGCTTTGCATCAAATACTTCAAATACTTTTGTAATAAATACTTCAACGAATCAACTTATAAAGAGACGCTTTGATTTTTGGCTCACAGCTTTAGAAGGTCCAGTTCATGACCCGTTGGCCCTGTTGCTTTTGAGCCTGGAGAGAGGTAGCCCATCCTGCTGGGAAGCACAGAGCAGAGCAAAGCTGTTTGCCTTGTGATCAGGAAGGGAAAGAAAAAGATGAAGAAATGGGCTTCCATACCCCCGTCAAGGGCACAAGCCCCCCATACACCTGTGTCTCTCCCACTAGGCCCTCCCCACAGTGCCTAACAAGCTCCTAACAACTGTGCCTTTGGGAGCCACTCTAGATCCAAACACCACAAAAGCCTAACTGTACTGAAAGATGTGACACAACGCTGTTTCCTTTGTGAATCCAGGGTTTCACTACCCAACAACAGTTTCTCCAAGAAAGGTGCGAATCTTCTAATTGCAGTAAACATGGTACAGCTTCTGCTAGTGTCACGGGAAATGTTGAGGTTGTTATCCAAATATTTCTAAGAAAAAAAGTTTATTTCTAGAAATGGCACTACTGGAATTCGGTACCTAAGCAACCTAAATTCAGTGAGTATGAAGGTAGTATATGCTTCATGCTCATCCCTTTTCTTGAAAAATAGTCATCTCACCAGCTCTGTTAAATAAGAACTGCATATTCTAGGTTCTAGGCCACTTATCAATGTAAGAAATACCTGATTTATTTGTCATTTACTGTATTTATCCTACGTGGGCTTTTTTCCTTTTGAACAAAGAGATCCAGAGCTGTTTTTCTCCCTGGATACTACAGGGGGGAAAGCCCTTGTCACTGGCCCAAGTGTTCTCCCTGGAACCCGAAAGTCAACATGCCTAAGAGAATCAGATCACCGTTCACTGAGGTATAGGTTTCTGTTTTAGATTTTATTTTTGCAGTCTGTACTACAAGAAATTTTAATGTGTCCATTAACATTGTAATGGGAGCAAACACATGATGACCCTCTCAAAGTTTGCACATCCCTTTCAGGTCTTTTTCACTTAAAACAGATTCCTAAGCATTATCTTCATTATCTTCCCTTCTCAATGAGAGAGAGAGAGAGAGAGAAATCTATAGCTATTCCAAGAGAAAATTTATTGCCCAAATTCCGTTGGACAAAGCATTAAGACTTACCTGTTACTCTTTTCTCTGTATATTGCTATATATTGTATGTATACATATTCTCAGTAAAGCAGAGTACATTTTTTTAAGTAACATTATATTTGTATTAGCTTCCTGGGATTGTTTGTGAGACACTTTGCATGGAGCTTGGGGCTGGGAAGCTGAGAGCAGGGCCCCTGACTAGGGGGCGCTCCATGGGGGCGGAGGAAAGGCCTCTGGACACTTCCAAACCTATTTGGTATGGATGCATTTCTCTGCATCAGTTCCCGAGTTTGAGATACAAAATCAGAAAGCCACTTTAATAATTCACAGTGTAGCTGTCACATGGCCTGTGGCATACACTTGAGGATGATTAGACATTCTCTCTCTACATCCAGGGAAGACAATTATAACAAAAAGGTTCTTACCAAGCACCGGATCAGAACAAAGAGCTGGTAGCATAGATTTACCAATGCACCCTTCTGCACTGTGGCTTGGAATATTGGAAGTCCTCGGGCTTTGAGACCAACCTGCCTTTCTCCCCTAAATAAGGCTTGGATGAGCAGGGCCAACCTCTGACTCTCTCTCTCTCCTTTTTCTGTCACCAATAGTCAAGTGTTTACCTCTCACCCTGCCAAACTTTCCAACAGACCCGTTCTCCCTTTACGGAAATTAAGACAACTCTGAGGGTCATGGTCAAGTCTTGTTGACCTGGCTATGTTTTTATGAGGGCCTCATACTTCTGCTCTCATCCATTATTTCTGAGTTAATAGAGGTCTGGGAGAAAGGCAAATATTTTACTGCCTCCCCTGCAATTCTGAAATGGAAGCACATTTTCCATAGAAAAGCTCCTGATTCACTTTCTGCATTATAGGAACCACATATTTGATTCTGTTGATCTTGCTAACAGATAAATAGCATTACTTCCATTTCATTCAGTGATATGGTCTTTTTCCTAAAGCATATTAAATATATGTCTAGGCATCATTCATATCTTTCTTTCTCTGCTTTGCCTATTTGAACATTTTCCTAATTCACCTTAGCTAACAGTTCCTCCAAAAACACCACATAGGGTCACCCTAGGCCGGAACTCTGGCCAGGTGTCTGAGAGTAGAATCATATTTATGAGGGGAGAAAAGTTATGGATTTTGTGATGGCACTGAGGAACTGGGTTCAGCCTAACATTTTAGAGCAATTGTAGAGCAAAGTTGAAAATTGTTGCATAACAGACTATTATACTCTCAGACTTTTTGTTTTCAACCAACGTAGAAACATATTGTCATTTTACTATATTACAGATCAATTCATGATTATGCACCTATTTTACCAACATGTGCTAGACTATATAGAGTATAGATCAAGATAGACAATCTTCAGAATCAGACTGGTACTCTTTCTGTTGTTTATTTTTATTTTTGCATGTATTTATTTTTATTATTTAATTGACAAATAATAATTGCATATACTTAAAGAGTACAATGTGATATATATTTTGCACTGTACAATGATTAAATTAGGCCAATTAACATATCCATTACTTCACATACTTATTTCTTGGTGATGAGAACATTTACAATCTACTGTTTGAGCAACTTTGAATTGTGTAATATAACTAAATATAGTCACCATGCTATGCAGTAGATCACTAGAACTTATTCCTCCTGTCTGAATGGAAATTTTTACCTTTTTACCAACCTCTCCCTTTTCCTTTTCCGACCCCTCCCTTCCCCTCTCTGCTTCTAAGAGTTTGATATTTTTAGATTTCACCTGTAGTGATATTGCGCAGTGTTTATCTTTCTGTAGGCAGCTACTCTTGCTTATTTCCTCTACCTATACTTTTGAAACATTATTGGAGACAAAGTCAAGTACTTTTAAAGGTTCATTTTTTCACAAATCAAATTAACCTGCTATATGTAGAGCCAGTTTGGAAGGGCAAGGAAATATTTTGTTGCTTTTTAAGAGTGACCATATAAACTCACAAGTATTGAAAATATCAAAGTTAATATTACATATATGCATACAGTGTATCATTTTAAGGCAAAATATATGGCTAGGTCCACAAGCTCTATATAAGGACCTGATGGGCCAAATGTGTTTTGAAATTCACATTTTTTGAACTTTAAGGAGGTAATAGAGTACATATTAGGTATTATGTGACACCTAAGCAGAGTCCAGGTCAGCATCTTATAATCAAACATTAATGCCTCCATTGCAAAATAGATGATTATTTATACCAAGTAGATAGATACATAATGACTATAAATAGCCTCATGCCAGTTTAAGTCACATTTTGCTGGCAAATGAGTTCAAGTAAGGTCAGGTTAGCTGCCAAATGAGTTATGGAAAAACTCTATCTCACAGCTTTCTGGACTGGGGAATTCGGAACGTGAAATTGCAGGGTTGAGTTGTGGAAGCTTCCCTTGCAGAATGTCATCTTCTGATTAGGGACGACAGTGAAACGTATTTACACTTACCAAATAATAGTAATTACATACGTGATATTATTCAAAATGGAGACTGCATTTAAAAGGAAGACTTACACTTTGTTTAAACAGAGGAGATTTTGGAAAAACTAAGGCTTGTATCCTATTCACAGAAATTAATCGCCACAGGCATAATAGCATTTGGTGGGCAAGTTTTTGCTCATCCTCAACAGTTCAGTATATTATACAGGCAATCTGTGTTTGCCAGACCCAACCAACTGACTAAGCAAATTCCCTTGATTAACACAGAGCTGATTTCATGGACTCTTGGAATGGAAGAACCCTTTAAAACCCACTGAGTAGCCTATCCAGCTCTTCAGCGAGGACTCTTCCTGTTTTTGAACCACCGACTCTTTCAAGATTAAAAAAGGAAAAAAGATTATGATCTTCACTTCAGAATGGTGCACATGTGAGAAGTATCACAGTCGTTTTCAAGGGATCTACTCAGAACTCCTGCCTCATGTGTTTGCCATATTTGCAAAAAAAGAGAATGTTTTAAAATTTCAATCTTTGTTTTTTTTTTTTTGGTACCAGAGATCGAACTCAGGACCTTGCAGTTGCAAGGCAGGCACGGTGCTACTGAGCTAAATCCCTGGCCCACACAGCCATTTTAATACTACAGAGATTGGCTTTATTTTAAGCTGCCTCATAAATTGACTGGTCATGTGCCTCAGTGGCTTCTGTGACATTTATCACCACTTAGTGAATTTTAATGCAGTAATTATAAGATAAATATTTTTGAACTCATTGTGACCCTTTGTCTTAATGTTAAAGTTGGAAAGAAGACTTTATTAGTTTTTCTTTTTATATTTTTATTTCCCATATCATCCAAAACTCAGAGAGGGAAAAAAAGGAAAAGAAATTCTCTAAGGAAAAGGCATAAAATTTCCCACTCATAAATGTATCTAGCATCAATTTTCAATTTGACATTAACTGGGAAAGGAAATTATGAAGTAAATTTTCTAAGTGTTGAGCTGTCACTAGAAAAAAGATTTATATTTGTCTCTGGCATCAAATTATGATTTGAATTTCATAGTATTAGGCACACGATTATTTTTCTTTGACATTTTGAGGTGTCTGATAGAGAATTCTGGGTGAGTTGCAGTATACGTTTTTTTCTACACTCTTATCAGAACTGTTCATGAAGAGCATCCTTCTCCGTCTAAGTGTATGAAGGAGGCTCACCAATAGCAGTCTCGGCAGATCAGATCCCAGAAGGCAGCCGTGAACCCCCTGAACTCATTGAAAAGACTGACTTCTGTTTGCTGGAGAAGCTAAGTGAGCAAAGGCTCCCCTGGCATGGGCAGGGACCGTTCCTAGCCGCCTCTTTCTATTCAGTCCAGTGCATTGCAGTCCACCCACAGTCTCACCCTAACTTGACTTCGTCCGACAGCTCACCCCATTGTCCTCAGGTACATACCAGGGCTGGGTAAGCAGAAAGCCAGGTAGGCCTACAAAAACCTGGGTGCCTGGCTTCTCGCCCCTCACGCAGTGCTCCTTAGCAGGCTCTGCAGCCAGGCGGCCACTGACTTCAGCCCAGATCTGGGTGAGCGTGATGGGGAACTCCCCCTTAGATCAAGTAGCCCAGGGATTTGGAGCTTTTTCCCTCTCACTGTTACCAAGAAGGTCCATTCTCCCCTGCCAGTAAGGAAAAAACCCTCACTCATAAAAGTGAATGCATTTGGGGTGCCTCTTTGCTATTCACTGTCCAAAATATACCTTAAATATTCCAGAACACAGAATCTGATACGACCTGGAAAACAGTATGCTAAGTCATAGAAGCCAGACCCCACATTGCATCTTTCCATTTATATGAAAAACAACCACGTCTAGATGACCGAGATACATTCTTTGAAGTGTGACCTCAGGCAACTTCGTGGCTGTGAGAACACCGTAGAGAGTAATTACACAAACTAAGATGGTTACAGTGTCACTGGGTGATATAATGTTATGGGGCCACTAGCATGTATGTGACCAAAACATCACGCTTCACATTCAGAGCATGCAGTTTCACAAGATGTGGACTAGTGGTTGTCAGGAGCTAGCAGGAGGGAAATAGAGTTATTGCTTGGTGAGGACAGAGTGATGGAAATGTGGAAATATTTAGCAGCCATGGTCATACAACCTTTGAATGTTCTAAATGTCACCAAACTGCATGTTGGAGCAGTTTGAGGGGTTTTATGTTACACGTCTTTATACAATAAAAAATCTTACAGGGTCCTTTTCTACTATTCTTGCAGTTTATTTAGATAAAGTCATATAAGACAAAAGGAAGTACAGAAGAAAAATACTGTGGCTTAAATAATGGTTAAATGTGTTTTTATCAGTTGAAAACAACAAAGCAAAATCTTAGTCTTCGTGAGCCCATGTGGTTCCTTCCTTTTACAGACAAGGAGGTTAAGGTTTCAGCACTAATGTGGTCTTGGGGAGCAGACATCTAGATTCAAGTCTGCTTCTGCCAGGTCTGCTGGTATGAAATGCCAGTCAGTGCAATGTGACTTAGTCTGTCAGAGTCTCCCCTTCCACATTAATAAAGGGAGGCTGGAAACACCTAGTGCCGTCCTCCCCACTGTTTCTCCAGCTCATCTGTGGATACAGCAACACTAAATCGCTTGGAGAAGGAACACAGTCCTGAGAAAGTCTCGGAAGTGTCTCAGAAAGGGGAAGTGGAAATGACTATTCAGAGTGCTCCCGGGTTGGCACAGCAGGCCCTTCAAGGTATACCGGTTGAGACTGGCATTCTCCGTAACACGATCACGCAGAAGTGGGGGACAGCAGCACGAGGGGCTTGAGGCAAGTCTTGGCAAGTAAAGTGTTGTTTGAATAGCGAGTGGTTTGCCTGTTGTCTTGGGTAAATCACTCTGCAGGATTTCTTACAACAAACTGCACAGCTATTCGTTGGTTTACAGGCTTATCCCTCCAAAGGTAGGGGCTCCTGGAACAAACAGTAACTCCTCTTAATACAGGATATCTCTGTTCACGTCGGAGCTCTGCCATCTTTGACGCAGGAGCTGGGAGTTCCCAGAGATGCTGTTTGGAAATATCAAGCACACAGCCCAGGCATCTAATAAATCTTTCATTTCTCCCATTCTGACCACCATCCTCACTAAACCAGTATTCCAGACCTTCACCAGAGCTAGAACTGAGTCTCCGGCCTTGCAGAGCAGCACCATCCCCACTGGCCACCGTTGGATGGGATTCCCCCTTCTTCTCAAATTGGCAAATTAATTCTGCTACAATAAAAAGTTCTGAGTCCTTTCACCACTCTGAGTGAAGCCAGAGCAGAGCAGAGGGATTACGATGTCCACAAACCCAGGTCCTCGGTGCCCTGTACTTCATCCGGGGCCCTGGCCAATTCTTTCCCACTTCAAGCTTGCCTCCTCTTCTGTAAAAAGGGTGATGTGCTTCCCATGGAATACATACTCACCCAATTTTAAAATTAAGTGAATAAATTCTTTCCCTAATTATACAATGAATTTTTTGTGTGCTCTCAAGGCTGAGCGTAACATACATAATTTCTTTTTTCCCTAGTTAATATTTTATTTTTATTGGTACACATTTGCAGTTCATAGTGAGTCCTCGTGGGGGGTTGGTACATGTACAGAACACGTGTTAATTCTTTTTTTTAATCCCCTCCTCCCCCCTCCACCTCTTGGTTCCCTTCCTTTTTACAAAAGATCTTGCTCCCTGTTTCCTATTATCTTTTTAAAATGAAGTAAATAAACTCTTACTGCCAAATTCTCATTTTTTTCCTGAGGTTGGACAAAGGTGAAGTTTTTAAATTTTGTTTCCTTTTGCTTTCAGTTGTCCCTGGCCTTCTGGGAAGACCTGGCAAGAGGGTCCCCAGATACCGAGAGACCAGCCTTTCCTGTGAGTCCTGAGGCTGTCCCACTCAGAGGAAGAAAACAGGATCCCACGGGACAGGCTGGTCACAGGCACCCATGGACAGATTTTATTCAGACCAAAGGGTTTCATGTTGTTCTGTTCTTGCTGTTGCTGTTTGTGATGCAAGGGCTTGAACCCAGCCTTTTGCACTGAGTGATAAGCTCGGCCCTTTTTACTTTTTTCTTGAGACAGAGTCTCCTTAGGTCATCAGTTGTTCAGGGTGAGCTAGAGCATGTGATCCTCCTCCCTCAGCCTCGCAGAGTTCACATTGCTTCACTGGGCGGTCCTAAGTTTAGGGTGGTGATCTGCATGTGATGATCCGGCCTAAATTCTCACGTGTGGCTACTGGCCTCTCTCTCTTTTCCTGCGACTCCCAGCACCCCCTTGGGCTGCACTGTTGAAATGTGTGGACAGTCTTTTTCAAACTGATTTGCTGTCTAGAGGTCAAGTACAACAGTTTTTGTTTCAGTTTCAGAATTCAGTTGTATTAACTAGCAGTTTTCTGACCTGCAGTACTACCTACTTTCATAGGCAGGTTACATCTGTGGTATGAGATGTGACTGATTCCTATTTTAGACACTGAATGGAGACATCAGAAAAAGCTCTTGAACTGGGAATTTGGACTTGCATGGGATCCAATGCCTTCTGCCACCAGTTGGTTTAGGGGGTAATTTCCTATCTGGTACCTGCACTGTCCAAGGTGTAAGCCTGCTGATTGAAGCAGGTCCCTGCTAGTGTCTTTTCCTAGTTCTGATTAACTACCTTTCACCACTGATATCTTCTTAAAATTCAGGCTTTTCTTAAAGGCAAACCTACTTCCTAAGGATCTTTTAGAGAAGTCAAGTTAATCAATTTATATTTTTCTATCAATAAACATTGGTTGAATGTCGCTAGAGGCCAAGACTGTGTTAGGTAATGAAAACAAGAGTTGTCAGTCCTGGCCTCCAGGGAGCTGGAAGCCTGGAGGAGGAAGTGACCAATGTAAGCCTCTAATTTAATCACACAGGGTTTATTGTTGAACCCCAAAGAGGGAGCAGGTTCCCAGACTGGCTAGGACTGCCCAGGAAAGCATCACCTACCAGGTATCAATACACTGGAACTGAGATCATAGATAGTTTGGGCCAAGATGAAAAGGGCATTCTCAGCAGAGGAACAAGTTTCCAAAGGCATGAAAGCCAGAAAGAGCAGAGTATGTCGTGAAGATGGCAAGAGAATTTAGGGTTGGAGCATAAGGCTGCCAGGTCACCATAGTGGGGCAAAATTCTTGCTAAACAGGCGAAAAAGCTCCCTAGGTTAGGAAAGAGTTTATACATCTTAGCAAGAACCCTGGACTTGATTCTGTAGGAAGAGTGTCCCTGAAAGTTTTAAGGTAAAGAATAACCAAGTCAGATTTGGGTTTTATCACACACATTCCATAATAAGAGGGAAGGCAGACTTGTGGAAACAGAAATGGAGAAAGAAACACTAGTCAAGAGTCCAGACGATGAGAGGCCATAGATTATAAAAAGAATGCCAGGGCTAGGAGCAGGATTCCTTGGGGGAAATCCACAGCGAACAGAGTTAGATGTGTGGTGTGAAACTCTTGGGTCTATGTGGACAGACAGGGAGACAAGTCCAACAAGTGCTAAGAAAATAAATTGTGGGAACGCTGGGTGGGGGGGTGACAGAGATGAAGGACCCATTGGCCTGCCCCTCAGGAACAGCTAAAAGTTAAAATTTCCTAACATCATTAATAAAACCACCACATTATAAGATAGAAAATAATGGTGGCAGAAAGGGTGGTGAGGGAAGAAACAGTCTTTTCTGTGATTTTCCTAAGGCTGTTCTCCAGAATGACATTATTCCTTGTATCTTCAAAGATAAATGTCTCTTCTTCATAGCCAATGCAGATATTTTATAATGATAGATAAGGCTACAGACTGTGATATTATTAAATATACATGCACGTGCACTTGTGTGTATTGGATATGTGTGTGTGCACATCACCTTTCTCATTTTAGGAAAAGATGGGGGGCATCGGTTCCAAGCCAGGTTAGCCGCCTGACGTTAGCTAGGCAAAGGTCCTTCTCTCCTGCAGAATTTTAGTTTGTGGTCCTCATATGCACAATTTATGCAGGACTCTCCCTTCCGTCTTTCAGAGAGTGTTTGGCATGAAGGTCTTGTTATCAGGCAGACAACATATTTCTTACTTTAGAAGTACAACTGGTAGGATAAAGAGCCTGAGAACCGGAACTGTTGCCAGAAATAACCGGGCAAATTCACCCACTTCCAAGAAGGTCAGTCCATTTGATTGAAGCAGATTCTTGGCATAGCCACGGCCAGTATGCCTGTTGCATAACTCACAGCCCTTGGTTCCCTCCATTGAGAGTGCTGTGTTGACCTGGCATTTTCTGTTCCTGTCACAGCATTTTCAATCCGCGTCATCATAATCACTGTCAGGCAGCCTCCCCTAATAAGTCAGTCTCCCTTCTTTTTGTTTTTTTAACAGGTACCTGTTGAGAATCCTATTTTTAACCAACAGTTGTAACCTAAGAGATGTCATCTGTCAGGTTTTGAATGTTGTTAAACATAGGAGTCCCAGACATGTAGTCATTAAACGACAGGAAGCCGTAAACAATAGGAAAAGCAAGCCCCAGCAGGAGATGTTAATTACATCGGAATTCATTACTGAACTCCGGCTCTGAAAGGGCCAAAGTCAGTGTCCAATCCTGAGGAGATGGAAGGTCATTGTCCTTCGAAGAAGCAGTTGTACTGACTTTCAGGAAACTACATCCCTGTGGACCCTTGTTCATAAACTAGAGCAATCTTTTTTTTTCTTTTTTTCAGAACTGTCCAAGTCCAGGAATTGAAAAAATAGGATACTAGTTCAAGAATGATGCATAAGTCAAATGGAGAAGGCATTGAAGCAATAGCTAATTTTTTGTGTTTCTTTTGTTTTGTTTTGTTTTTGGTACCCGGTATCCAACTCTGGTCCTGCGCTTGCGCAGCAGGGGGCGAAACCAGTGAGCTAAATCCCCGGCCCTTTTGTGTTTCTTATTTTACTTAGCACTTCACTGACTGTTCTGTGTCGCTTTACTTGACCCAAGAGAACACTGAGATAAAGACTAGGTTACCACATTTTGCCGATTAGGAAACTGAGGCTTAGGGGGATCAAGTGACTTGAAGAGCTAGAAAACAGGCTTTAGGATAGGGCTTTAGGAACTCAGGTGTTCAGTCCAGAGCCCAGCCTCTTACCACTCTCTTGGGATGCTCGGAGCTGTCTCCTCCCTGCGACCCCAGAATGCCCTCTGATGGAAATGAAAGAGATGCACCTCACCTCTCCCCATGCCACTGCTGGGCTCTGGTTCAAGTCACACCTGGTCAGGTGGGTGGTAGAAGCTTGGATTTCAGTTGAGATTAAAACTCCAAATCACCTTCAAGTGGGGGAGCAAAGGTTAACATTTGTCCTACAGTTCCAGTCTGCCTAACTCAATGGTGCCACGATGCCCAGGTTAACTGTAGATGCTCGGGATGTAAAAGACTCAGGAGCCAAGGGTACATCCGCACAGGTCAATTCGGGATCACATTTTTAACATTAATGGCTTCTGTTTTCATCCAATGATTCTTTTTCTCCTCTCATGCACGGTGGAATATGTGCTTTTCTTTCACAGCAGGTCTTACCCCCAGAGTATTTTCCCACTATTTCCCCTGACTTAGGGAAATTCAAACTTGCACATCCACAGAACCCTAGGACATGGTAGACTATTATGTTCAATCGAGCAGAAGACCTTTAAATAGCATCGCCTGGTACACCGGATTCCACAGTGACAGCCGCCGGGGGGAGGGGAAGAGTCTTGCTAATTGACAGTCACTCAGAAATGATGATAAAACATCTCTGAAATGTTAATTGTTAAGTGTTTATTGAAGCCTGTCTACATGCATGTGCTGAATACTAAAGTAGAAAATCATTCCCAAACAGCTTCCAGTCTGATTGCACTTGACAGAGAAAACGTGGAATTATACGAAGTCGAGTGTCCAGATGTGTGGAGTGTGGTTCCACTGATGAGACTGTTTCAGACTCACACCTCTGTTATAAGTGAGCTGCTGTGTTCTCCTTGCAATCTTACTCATTTTTTTTTTTTTTTTTTGGTACCAGGAATCAAACTCCGGTCCTTGCGCTTGCGCAGCAGGTGGCAAAACCACAGAGCTAAATCCCCGGCCCTCCTTGCAATCTTAAAAGTCCACAGTTTTCTGTTGGAAGCTATGACATCCTGCCGAAGATATCCATCAGAGCTTTCTTTCTGGCATTTAGGTTTTCCCTTTCTTTTAACATCTTTGAAATAGTTAATACAAAAAGCCGTCATTATTGTCACCAAGAGTTTGGGTTGCAAATAAAAACTATTTGCCCATTACCTATTTGTTTCTTAGAAGTTACTTCAAAAATGCATTCTCTCGGATGAGCTAGTTCTGAGAGTTTTGCATTTTGGGACCCAATTGTGGAAACCTCTTTTTCCTTGAAATGCATCCATTGGGAGCCCTGATCCCACCGAGTGAAGGCTGAAGGTCTCCTCGAAAGAAGGCTTCAGAAACAGCCGACTTGGAAGAAGAGAGACAACTGCAGCGGGCAAGGCCTGCACGGAGGACTTCTGAATTCCTTTTTCAGTCTGCAGAGCTGCAGATAAGTTTTTCCATGGAGCGGTCCAACCCCTGTCGCTGCAAGACCTGTTTTTTTTTTTTTTAAACACTCAGTAAACTAACTGGAACTTCTGTCGAGTGTGGTGTCTCTGTGTAACTGGGTGCAGATTGAACTTGACACATTAACTTCTTCCTAGAAAACAATTTATAGTCATAGAACTATGGAATCCCGCAGTAGGAAGGACCTTCACAGTCACCCCGTCCAAACACCAGTCTCACACTTGAGTTGTTGGTTTCTGAAGAAGTCTGTTTCGCAGGCAGCCGCCCTGCGGCCCCAGAGTCACTTGGCCTGAATGTCTCCCCAGCCTGTCCGACCGCTTGGCACGGATATCATCTTGCTGGTGATTCTTCCTGCTGGGTAGTGGCTACATTCTGAGTGGTAAGAAAAGTAAAGATTTTTTAAAAATCATATTTAAAGAAAGATGCCAGTGTTATTTCTATTTCCATTTGAAGACACTGAGCTTTAGAGACCTTAAGTAAGCAGAGTTTGAATCCAGGCTGGCTGGGTTTCCGAGCCCCACACCCCTTTCTGCCATACCACACTGACAGAATATTTTTAAGACAGAATCTCACTAAATTACTAAGTTACCCAGGCTGGGATCAAACTTTTGATCTTCCTGCCTCAGCCTTCTAGTATATTGGGATTATAGGCATGCACCAATATGTTCAGCCCCACACTGCCGGATGCTTTAAACTCAAGAAAGAAAGGCAGAGGGGGAGAATAGCCATTTTAAAGAGACTAAAATAGATTGTTAATATGGAGAACTAGAAACTGATTTTTTTGCCGTCCACCAGCTAGCTAGCTGTATCTTGCTCTGTATTTTTCTTTTCCCTATAAAAGTCTATACTTCTGAAAAACTCTCATTTCATATTTTTATTTTAAATCTCCCCTAAGAATATGCAGAATTGAAAAGTCCCTCTGCCAGCCACCCGTGAAATAGGATGAGTAGTTTCAAATCACAGGGCTGGAAAATCAGCCAGAGCAGAACAAACGCATTAGCTGGCAGCAGCACAGCAGGGGATGAAGCTCAAACACCAGGAGCCGCAGCAGACAGGTCTGCTAATTTGTCCTAGCAAACAGGTGCTCAGAAAAAGGAAAGCTACCTCAAGCTGATTGTTGCAAGAAGGAGACAGGGAGGGAGGGATTCAGTCTTGAAGTATCCGATAACCACATGGTGTAAGGTCTTCCAGAAAGAAACCTCTTGTCTGCCCAGTGACCAAGAGCATTGAGAGATCTGGCTTAGGCTGGAGACAGAACAAGGGGAGAAACAGCCGACGACAGAATAGAGGCCTGATCCGCAAGTGAAGCTGAATAATAGTAGAATCTTACTTGTAATGTACCTCTCTATATTGAGTTCATATTCACAAATCTGACACATACTGCAGTAAGTAGATACATGATAGATATATGATTGATAGATTGATAGATAGATAGATATAGATAAATAGATAGGAATTGTTACATTGGTTTTACAGAAAACACATAGAAGAGGGATTCCAGAAATGGAGAAGGAAGATTAGGTTCATGGCTAGTGAGAAGCTGAAGTTATCAACAGCAGCACTAGGTTTCTGCCTGGTGGCATCTGATTCATTTCCATCTGAAAATCAATCATCTTATACAAAGATCAGATTTTACTTTCTGTCATTGGAGTTTATGTTTGTCTCCCTCCGATGATAGCTGTTTCATTTATGGTTGGCATATTCATTATTTAGTTCCAATGAGTTCAACTAGGTTTTCCTTTTCTTTAACATTTTACATTTTATTAAACAGGAAGATACAATAAGAAAAATATAATCACAAACAGGTATTTCTTTACCTACTACCTACTAGAATTGATTAATGTTAGCATTTGGCCATATTTGCTGGAGATTAAAATATATATATGGTATATTTACACTACACATGTATATGTTTATATATAGTAATATAGATAATATAATATATACATATATATAAAATGATAAATCGAAGCCTCTCGGTTTCCTACTTGGGATCATTCCCCTTTCTTCCTCCCCAGAGTCAGCCTCTATCATGAATTCTGTAAGTATTCTTTACCAAAGTGTTATACTGGTACCATTCTATTTAAACACAGAGATATATAGTCTTGTTAATTTTAAGATTACTTTATTATATTATAGGTGTTAGCTCATATGTATACCATTCTGTAGGTGCAGACCTACATCTGGCTATTTGTCAGCAATCCATTTTGAAATCTTAGCATCTCTGTGACTAGTTTCAAGAAGTACTTAAAAAAAAGATGATTCCCATAGGACAAATGTCCCTGTTAGATAAAGATTAAGGTGACACATATTATGAATAAAAGGAAGGCATTATTAAAAGTACTCAACTCTTCCTACAGAATGCCTTGAGGATCTTTGATTTATCAAATTAAAAACCACGTTTTAAAACACTGCAGTGATTATCATTAGTCTAGATATTTTTGTTTTTCTTCATGGAGCTATTTTATTCAAATGAAAGTGCTTTAAAGATGAAAGCATGCTGTTTTCCCCTGCCAGAATTAAATCATTTCATCCTTCATCCCACAAAGTTCATTCAAATAGAAAAAAATAAATAAATACTTTTGTTCCTCCCTTGTTACGGAGTTTCAGCTTACTTATGTTGGGGCTTGCTCCAATTTTCTGTCCGTATTTTTTGTCACAGTTTGTAATTTCCCTGTGCAGGAGACATGCTCTTTCTCCACCCCTAATTCATGCAGAGTGGTTGTCTGGAGAAATGGGATCATTGACCTTATTTTTCTTGTGGTTTCCTCTTACTGTTTCATCATGTCATTGCAAGGCAGTATTTCTTAAAAGATCTCATGCTGGCAAATGCAAATTGACATAATGGAGCATAACAACTTTTTTGGAGTCTCAAGGTCTGTGATGTAAATACCTCAGTTTGTTTTGAAAAGCTTTTCATAATCCACTGCCTAAATATACATATTTACATAATTTACAAAACATGTGCTTTGAGCCCTTGCTATCTGTTAGTAACCAGTCCCTTGTAAGTACAGATCTGTGGGCTTGAACTCCTGACATGTCACTTTGCCATTTTCAGGTTTCCTGAGAGCTGGAACTCAGAGGGACTTCCCCGTTTTGCTGCAGAGTAAACAGTGTGAGTATATCATCTTCCTGGGAGGAAAGGAGACTCCTGAGTTTTGATGAACTTGACCTCTGGGGAAGTGCCCCAGAGGGAACTCCAGTGAGACGAACATTTTACGCTCTGACTTTAAATTTGCCCCCCAGGTAACATTCACGACTTCTCTGTAAAGCACTTTTTATGTTGCCCTCTATCTTCTGACCAGGGCAATGAGTATTTCAGTGGCTGGCAACAAAAGCCAGACACAGATCCTTAAAACTATGGAGAATATTTAAATATGAGTGGTTTCTGGTGGGCTGGATCTACCTTTGCTTAAGGCTGAGGGAGAGAGAGAGAAGGAGAGAGGAGACAGAGACAGAGGGTGAGTTTGGGGTTTACTTCAATTTGGTTTAATTTCAAGGTTGGGGGTGGAACACCCAAAGGAAATCTTTCTGGGTGTCCCGTGGTGCCCACCCGCAGTGGAAGCTAAAGAACAAGGATGCTAAGAGACACTTTGATAAACTCTCTGCCAGGCTTTCGCAGACATTGTACTTTCCCCTCCATCTTTCTCCCGAGAAGAATCTTCTTGAATTTTTTGCTTCAACAGCATGGGTCATTTGTTGGTATTTTCTGGTGTTTTTGTTTTGGTTTTGGTACCGGGGATCGAACTCAGGACCTTGCGCTTGTGAGGCAGGCAGCAGAACCACTGAGCTAAAACCCTGGCCCTGTTGGTATTTTCTGGACATTCCCATTTGACAGAAAATTCTGCTCTTTTTTTTTTTTTTTGGTACCGAGGATCTGAGCTAAATCCTCAGCCCCGAAAATTCTGCTCTTGACCCTTAGCAGATTTTCATTTTTTACTGCCTTGCAATAATTATTTTCAAATGTTACCTTTTATTATTTCTTCTCTTATTACAATTTTGTTTTCATTTTTGTCTTTTAAAAACTTAAATAGACAACAGCAAGAATAAGGGGAAGAATTTCACAGAAGAGGGGCCAGATGCCATTTGTCCCTCACCAAGCTCTGCCTCCCTCAGTCCTGGCCGTGCTTATCAGTAGATCTCTCATTTCGTTCCAGATGGTCCCCTTGACCTTAAAGAAGTCTGTGAGAAGTCTGTCGTGTCATACCTAAGTCATTATTCTTGGCAGCTCAGTGGAGATGGATGCTAAAATACTTCCTCTTGGGAGCTGTAACCCCAGCCCCGAAGATGTCTCATTGAAGCCTGTAACACTGTCTTATCTCCAAATGAGTAAGCTCACCAATTAAAATTCTTGTTGTTTCATACGAATAACTTTCTCACACTGAAGTGATTGAGGAGAATGCTGAACAGTCTCCTGCCATCGCTCCAATATGGCCTTTAAAAAATTCAACGTAGGCATAAGTGTATCCTTTGAGTTGGATAAGAAGCAGACCATCTAGGTCCTTGGTATCATCATCATCATCATCGCCACCATCATCATCATCTAAAACATTTATTAAACACCTGTTCTTTGGGGGGTTCCTACCATACACAGAAATATAAGGTGGCATCCCTGCCTCAAAAGCATCTCTAACAGCACTTGACTAGAAGACAAGCATACCTGTACATAAAATGAAAACTAAAGAGTTTTAAGGAGAATGATGTGAGCAATAAATACTACAGAAGTCCAGGAAAGGGAAAAAAAACCTATAGCTTGAGGTAGACAAAATGATCTTGAAGAAATGACTCTTGAGACTGAAATTCAGAGAGGAAAGAATATCACTCTTCCAAGGAATATTGTGAAACATTGGTACAAAGAAAGAAGGATCCAATGAGTCTGAGGTGGGTAATGGCCAGCGCTTGATGCTGAAGATGTGTTTTACCTGAGGGCAAGCCCTACCCCCTTTCTAGAGGTGCTGTCTAATGTCTAAGCCCCTTGGTGGAAGGAATATTACATAATAATGTCTGGGGCTTTGCCAAGGAAACAAAATTTACCTTTTGTCTTCTCCCCAGGTTGCTAAGAATGCTGTTTTTAACTTAGCAAAAATTAAGAACTGCATTTATTTTAGATTACTTATTCTTATTCTGGTAACACTGATATATTTTCCATGTTTTAAAATCAATACATACAGGAATCGGGTACATTATGTATAGGAATATAGTACAGGAAAAGTCACCTTTTTTTAGCATACTGTCTTGGAAGTTTTGACAAACGTACATTGTCATATAAATGCAACTATAATCAAAATATTGAAATTTCATCACCCAAAAAGTTCTCCTGTGGCCTTTGTAGGCAACTCTTTTCCTTTATTTCCAGTCCTTGACAACCTCAGATCCACTTTCTGTCCCTGCAATGTCCCCTTTCCCAGATATCATATAAGTGGAATCATACTTTCTATAGTTTTTTGTCTTTTTTTTCCCACTTAGCATAATGCATTTGAGATTCAGCAATGTTGTTTCATGCATTATAAGTGAGATTGGAGGAACTCTGTGTATTATACCACATTTATACTAAATAAAAATAGACCTAGAAAACCATTTTCAAGTGGTTATTAAACCTGTTTTGAACCTTCCGTGCACACCCAGGCTCATACCCCTCATCAGCTTGTTACTCTCCAAGATAAGCTCTCTCTCAGGTTTAGACATGTGCTAGTGCTGACTTGGGTAATTGGGCCTTGTATTTAATATGAATTAATGTCAATTTGTTGAGGTTTTCCTCCGTGACCAAGTTCATTTTGTGGTGAGACTTTGTATTATCAAATTTTAGCCCAAAGTAAGTCATGTTTGCATCATAAATCCTTGGAAAAGGCTGTAATTTATTACCCAAGAGGCTACTCACTCTCTCTATATCTGTCCTTGGCTGTGAAATAAGAGATCAAGAAGGATAGCTAGTGGCTGAGGCCACTTGAGCCTCTCACAGGCTCTGCCTCCTATAGAGACCTTTGGGTGCCACTGTGCTGTCCGACAACACAATGAAGTCACTCACGAGCCATTTGTTGACACCAAAGGAACATATTTACTTGACCTCCTTTGCCTCCAAACACCCAAAAACTAAATTTTAAGAAAGAGTTAACAGGCAAACAAAACTACACAATGTATCTATGAAGAATTTGGCTTCCTGTACCAATGCCTTAGATTCCAATTATTTAAGTTTTTAAATTCAAAGATAGAGTCATCTCCAGTCTGTGTTCCTGACCTCAGAAGTTTATCTTCCAGTTGGATGGAGAGAGAGCAGGGAAGCAAAAGACAAGCAACCTTTACCTGCTTGCTTGAGTCAATGTGGCTCTGATTCTCTCCTCATATTTCATACTACAATGCAGAGTAATCACTTCACTCAGTGAGAGATTGCAATGTGTCTGTTTTGTTCTTAGCACGGTGCCAGAGACTGGTAGAATCAACGATGATCGGGATATGGCATCTGTGCTTCCAGAGTCTGTCTTGGCACAGGGGAGGATTAGACAATCGCCCCTCAATCCTCAGGCTGTTAGCAGACAATTTGCAAAGCCTAGCTTGTTAGCTCCTTGCTGGGTTTTGTCCCTAGAGCTAACACTTCCACATAGTAGGCCTTACTTAAACATTTTGTTGATGAACTGCTAGAATACAGTGCTTTCCAGAATCCTCTATAGGAAAGAATCTTTTTGAAAATTCCTAATCCATCAGAGACCAATGCATTGGTAAAATACAATAAAAATGAGCTCGATGTCACAAGGCCAAATAGTTTTGCAAGTTTTTAAATGCTTTCTCTTGATTTCTGTGGTTATCTCATTGTAGACTAATAATAAAAATTATCCCACAGACCAGTACGAGTCACAGACCACAATTTAGCAATAGGAAGAAGAGGGCACGCTGTGCCTGAAGTGACCAAGGATGTGTAAATCCACAGTTTCCACTCTGTTCACCTTCTAAGCCCAGAGTCTGATGCAAGTAAGAAACTAAAATGATCTCAATGACACCCCATTCTCAAACCCCACCCCAGAGATGTGACTTTGCCTCCTAAACCCTCTTTCTCCTGCATCTACTTTCTATGCAGTCATTGGATGAGAAAAGAAATGAAGGCAGAAAAGGAAGAAAGAAACAAGGCAGGTGTGGGGCCCTGGAGTGGCCAAGACCCATTCTGAGGGGGCTGATACAGGTGTGGCTGTCCTCGCCTCCCTCAGGCTACCTTGTGTTTTCTCATCCTATAACCTCTATTCAGGCTATAGGTTCCCACGCCACCCTTATTAGTTATTGGGTGGTACCCGTCAGAAAGCGCCACCGTCAGGCCACTAGGAGGAGATTCCAGCCACTGACTCACAACTAATGGTTCTCTGATTAGCGTCTCCAGTTTGCTAAACTTCCAGTTTAAGGTGACCGAAGAGTCCTCTCCCCCTGCCTCCCAGCCTTGCCCATGGCCCCTGGCAGCCTCAGTCACCAGAAGGCAGTCAGATGTGACTTTCTTTCCCACTCCATCTGTGTCCGGCCGCAAACCAGTGACCTAGAGAGCAGTCACCACCTCCCATGAGCAGCCCAGGGCATTCATCTCTCTGTGGAAAACATTTTATTTTAAGAAACAAAGCAGACTGTCGTGGTAAGAACTCATCTACAACGCGTGATGACCCTCTCATAAAACAGAGTGCCTGCCGAAAGAAGACAGGAGTGCCAGGGCAGCATTCTCAACTTTCTGGCCAGCCAGGTTTGCTGAGAAGAAAATGCACCACGTTGAAGTTCCACTGTAGGTCTCAATACTTTGGGAACAGTGTCGAATATTTTTCAGGACACAGTAGCAGAGAAATTCTCTGCTAAGTGACCCATTATTTCAACCATTCTCACGGAAGGACAGGACAAAGAAATATTTGCCAGATTTGGGTCACTGATGTTCGGTTTTCAATGATGGAAATCACCCTTGTGTTTTTAAAATTATTCACCAAGGCAGAAGAGTCAAGGGCGGTGGTGCACACCTATAACCCCAGGCACTTGCAAGGCTAAAGCAGGAGGATCACAAGTTCCAGGCCAGCCTGGGCTACACAGGCAGATCCTGTTTAAACACATGCACACACACACATGCACACACACCTGCCTGTGCACACAAAAACAAAAACAAGGAGAGGGAGAGGGAGAAGGAAAATAAAAAAGAAAAGGAGGGGGAGGAGGAACAGGAAAAGGAAGAGGAAGGAGGAAAGGAGGAGGGGAAATTAATTTGCCCTAGAAACGAGATTGTCACATAGAGGCACAAACCTTGGCGTAAAACTCCGAGTAAACAATATTAAAGTTGAATGACATCATTTTGAGACAGCTACTGGAGCTGCTTCTCAGCCACTCTTCCCACCTTCAGACTTCCATCTAGCCTGCAAATTAAATTAATCTTCCTAACATACTCCTCTCATATCCCTTCAGTGCTCATGAATCTTCAACGGCAGCTAATAATACAACTCAAAGAGCCAGTGCCTCACAGAGGAGAAGGAATCTCAGCCATGTCATCCAGGCCCCTTATTCACAAAGCAGGAAGTAAGGTCCAGGAAAGATGGGTTACTCGTGGTCATTTAGCTAGGAAGTGATGGCCATAAGAGCTCAATCTTCAAACCCACCATGT
Organism: Heterocephalus glaber; assembly: GCF_000247695.1. The sequence continues at coordinate 32,533,061 of NW_004624737.1, read as the reverse complement.
GATCTGTTTTTGTTTTTGCGACATTATTTCCTTCGATAAACTCTCAGAGCACAGTGTAACCTCCCCATCCCTACAGATCATCTGCTCTCCATGTGAACATCCAGTTCCACAGGTCAGAGACCTTCCCAGCCCTTCCTCCCTGGGCCATACCACCCTGCTTCTCCACAACACTCAGCCTAAAGACTCGAATGTTCTTTGCCTGGCTCTGTTTGCAGGCATTGTCTGTACTTCATGGTTCAGCATTCTGTCATTGACTGCTTTGTTCACTCGTGTTTCTGGAGACTTCCTTTTTTGGTACCAGAGATTGAGCTCAGGACCTTGCACCTGTGAGGCAGGCGCGGTGCCACTAAACTAAATCTCCACCCCTGTGGAGACTTCTTAATGAGTGTCATCTATGGCCTTTTAGAGGCAGAAGTCTCTAGAAGTCATCCAGATGGGCCCACATGTGTACATGGTTGTCCCGAACCATGCTGCTCCGAGCTCTCCCAGGACACCACCAACATCAATGCTTGACCTCAAACTGCCCTTTTCAAGTTAGACAACTTCACTTGTCAGACAGCCCTACCCCACTAAACAACACAGAATAAATCAAATCCCTCTTCCATATAAAATCTTTTGGGATTTCTAAAGATAACTTGTATGCCTCCTCCCTTCTCAGACCCTTCCCTCTTCCAAGAGTCTCTTTTCTAGTCCACTTAATCCCATTTATCCGACTCTGCCCATGGCATGGCTTTAACGTGCTACATATGACACTCTTAAATTATGACCCAAAAAATGTGAACATGATACTGAAAATCTGAGCATCACACTGCTGAAGGCTGACTACAGTACCTTGATCACCTTCCTTGCTCTAAATACTATACCTTTGCCGATGCATCTTGCAACCTTACTAGCTTTCTAGAGGGCATATCACACTGAGGATCTTCATGGAGGTTTTTAAGCCCAAGATTTATCATTTGGGTTTGTGGTGGATTAACTAAATGGTCAATTTAAGTGGGAGCACCCAGCTGGTCTGAGTCAGTGTGGTTCGGGGCATGGAAGACCCACCTGAGGATTGTTGCCAAATTGACATAAAAGGAGAATGGGGGGCGGGGAGGGGGATTGCTGTTGATTTTCCTGGAGAAGCTTGCAGTGGCTGGTTTTCCTGATACGAACTTGGCTGTTCTCACCAGAGGAGCTCGGGTCCTCGCTGTCACCAGGGGTAGCTGCTATTCTCTTGGAGGGCTGGGGGAGCATTGCTTCCTGGCTCCGTGCAGATCCCTCCACCTGGTGGTACAGATCTTTCACCTTGCCGGAGCAGGCTTTCTGGCTTCCACCACTGGCCTTTGGGCCTCCAGGTGCAAATCCTCGCTACGGACTTGCACGAGACACTGCACTGGGCTCTAGGCCCTCAGCTGGATCCTTCTGGTCTCTAGTGCGTGGACAGATCTCTTACACTCTTCTACATCTGACTCTAGTAAGTACTGACTAATACTAATACAGTTTCATTTTCCCTTTTGAGTGCGCATGAAGTTATGTTTTCATATTTTTGCAAAATGTTGGTATTTCTTCTTATTAGTGAAAATAACATCTTCCCTTTTCCACTCAACATGTCAATTTTTTTATCTGTTTGTTTGTTTCTTTGTTTGAGACAGGATCGGCAGTGTAGTTCAGGCTGGCCTTGAACTCACTATGTAGCCGAGAATGGCCTTGATCCCTTGGCAGTCCTCCTTGGCTCAGCCTCTAGAGTGCTGGGATTACAGGCATGTGCCACCACACCTGTCTTCAACAAGTCATTATTGAATGCCTGGGCACCCAGTGAGAAAAAAAGAATTAAACATTGGTCCTTAATTGGATAGTGTTAATAATCAGTAAGGTGAGACTTCCATAAAGAATTTTATTCTAATATAAACATTAATAATATCTTTTTAGTGAATTGAGGGTGTCGTACTATGGGAGTTCCGAGAAAGGGAAATTGCTCAGAGGATAGACAGCCTCGGGAGGAAAGGTAGAATTTTAATCCCAGCACTTTAGGAGGCTGAGGCAGAGGATCACAAGTTCAAGGCCAGCCTGGGCAACTTAGTGACTTAATAAAATCTGTCTCAAAATTTTAAAAAATTAAATTAAAAAGGCTGAGGAAGCAGCCCCATGCCAAAGCCCTGGTTTCAATCCACAGCAGTGCAAAAAAAAAAAAAAAAAAAAATCCAAAAATGAAAGGACAACTTCAGTTCGGAGGGGTGAAGGTAGAAGTCATGAGTTCCGGTCACCTGCAACTGCAGTCCAGTTTCACAGGGTCTCTGCTTTCCCCCTTCCGTGTCTGCGTATTCTTCCTTCCCCAGTAAGGAAGCTCCAGCTTCCACCACATCCACGTATTTATTCACTGCTCAGTCCCACAACAGCCACTGCCACCTTCAAGCCACCACACACCACAAACCTACTCAGAGTTCGAGGTTTGTTTGCATTTCCCCCTGGATGGAGATCTAGGGTGAAAGTACTGTGTTCAGAAACTTTGGATCTCTGCTCCCCACCACCACTCTTCACCGAGGTTCCTATTCCTTCGAAGTGTTCTTGGGTCCTTTTGTTTCTGTGTTCAGTTTCAGTTCTTTCCCTTTATCTTTTTTTTCTATGCAGAACAGTCATGTTCTTGACCAGAAATTTTATTTAATGCTTCTTTGCCAGCTTACTGGACCACTCATAACAAACAGTAGGAGTTTGTTGTTGTTGTTGTTTTCTGGTACTCAGGATCTTGCTTGCAAGGTAGGCATGCTGCCACTGAGCTAAATCCCCGGCCCAGGAGTTGTTTTTTGATTGACTGATGACTGATGCTAGCTGGGAATTTGGTATAGCAGATTACTGGAGAGATTTTACATCCAGGGCCTCTGAGGCCATCCCTCTGATATCCACTCATTGCAAAGTACAACGTTCCCCCCAAGAGCCACAAGGTACCCAACAGTGTACACCCAGATGGCAGCCCTAGGATGCCCCAAAGGAAACAGACTCCACCCGGGATGCCATGCAGTGGTAACTGAGTGAGGACATCTGTCCTGGGACTTTGATCTTGATGTAGTAGCAGCTGTTGAAGGACTTTTAGAAGCAGCACCTGTGAAATAAACTACCTCCAATAACTGCTGCAGTTTTCTCTGTGGGAGAGAAGAAAAAACTAACCTTCCTCAGAGGCCTGACAGTTCTGTGCATACACAGCATTGCTTGGGGGCAAAGAGGACAACTTTTTTTTTTTTGAGAAAACTGGCAACTGAAATGCAGCCGGGTTGACCTTTCTATGGAGTAGAGATAAAAAATGATATGACTCATTAAACAAATCATTCTCAGAGAAAGGGCCCTAGTTAATACAGGGACTGTTTCATTTTCAAATTATACTTATCAGTCACGGTAATCATTAACAAATTATTTACATAATTGACTGTAACTTGCAAACCCAGGGCCAAAAGGCAAACTACTTTGAGAGTCACCCAAGAAAATACCTTGAAATTATAAAGCTCTATTTTTCCCAAGAGATTCCATATGTTAAACATGATTGCTATCCTTACCTCTTTGTGGGAAGGGAGGAAGATCCGCATTGCTTGGTGGTGTCTGGGAATAAGAGTTGCTGTACCTCTTATCAGTAGTGCCTGGTGGGTTGTACTACTTACTCAGCAGGAAGGGTCCCTAAGGAGGGAACTTAGCCCAGCACTCGGGGACTAGTGAGATAGAAGACATTTGGTAGCTCAGCTGGGACCCAGACTTCTCCCTACAGCTCTCTGGCCATCTCACTGGAGAGAGAAATGTAGGTGGAGAATTGGGTAAACGTGTCTCCTTTGAATGTTGAAAAATGCCTTTTGACGCAATTAGAGGCGCAATTAGAGGAAACGGAACTCATTAACTCATCCATTTTTACATAAACTTGGCTCTGTAAGACAAGATCTCTAAAGCAGAGATAAACTAGAGTCACAGGGAGGTTAAATGACTAACCCCAAATCACAGCATGATCTAGCTATTCTGTACTATTTCTATTCTTTTATTCTGTACCTCCCTAAATAAAAGCTATAGGAAGATTCATTTACTGACTATACACTATGTGTAGGGCAAGGTGCTCATTGTAAATGTAATGAGAAGCACTTGAAATGGTGTACTAGTAATATGTTGCAGTAATAAAACTTACCAGCCCAGAACTCAGTGGTTTAAAATGACAGCTATGTTTGCTCGGGATTCTGTGGGCAGCAGATTGGGCTGGGCTTGGCTAGTGGTTCTTCTGCTGGTTGTATGGCCCTCATGCTGCTGATGTCATCTATCCAGCAACCTGATGGCCCTGAAGGGTCTAATTCAGTCTCACACATCTGGACATTGGTGTTGACTGTCAATGGGGTCATGTGTTTCTTCACAGGGAGCCAACATTCGGAAAGGCTAAGACCCAATTCACAGTTCACAAACTGCTTCTAATATGCTTGTTGGCATCCCATTGGTCAAAGCAAATCACGTGGCCAGGCCTAGAGTCCCGGGGGTGGGTATTACCAAGGCCATGGAGGTAGCATTCCCTGGGAAGAAGGACGGTGATCATCCACCACCCATTGTCTTCACAAGGCTCCAGGCCAGAACTCCTCCCACCCCACCTACGTTCTCTAGCCTCCCTAGTCTAGCACAACTTCCTGGTTGATGTGCCCTTCATATTAAGCTCCGGTCAACTGGGGCATCTTCAAGATGTAGAAGCCTCAACTCCTAGACTGAGCCTCCTACCTCTTTGTTCCTGGCCAGTAATCCTAGTTTATTGATTTTTTTAAAACCACCTTAACAATACAGTGAGGTAAAATCTGTGCCTGGTAGAAGATACACATAGTACACAAACAAATACAAATAAAAATTCTGCAACTTTCTCTTTATAATCTCCTCTTTGGGATTTTTCTTCCAGTATTCAAATTCCAGTATTATCTGAGCTCCCAAGTCCTTCCCATTTCCCACACAGGACTTGAAAGCTACAGAAATTCTCTGGGTCTGTGAAAGCAGCAGGAATGGGCTCTCCATGCCTATAATGGTCTTCAGTCTTCTGCTTAATCCCTCCCAACTGGCTCCGAAGTGCAGGTTTAACTTCAGAACCCTCCAGCAGGGTCACCTCCCTTACACTGGAGCTGATTCTCTGGGGCTGGTGACAAATGGCCCTGGGGCACTGGTGACGCACAGCACTGAGCCATGCTTCTGTGCCCACATGAGCACAGGGGTGAGGTTCCTCAGTGTGTGACCCAGGAGCCACAGCAGCCAGGAAGGTGTTGGAGGTTCTCCATGGGTGTGTCACGGAGCCCAGGTATCTGCCACCTGCAGACATGTTTTCATCTGGCCTTCCAACCGGAAATGTACTTTCCCCACCAAATAAGGCAGAAGTAACCCCTCCCAATGGCATAGTCCATGCCCACTCCACAGACCTACATGTCATGCCGCAGAGTGAGCAGATACCGGGCAGGGGACCAGGAGCACACGCCCAGGTCACAAGGAGGAGGAACCACTTAAAACTGATGGAGAACGAGGGCACTGGTAGAGAGGGACACAGTGATGACATCCGTCACTTCTCAGACCGACATGGGACCTGCAGCACAGGAGCATCTTGTCTCCAGCAGGCCCAGAGCAAAACTGACACCATTTTCTTAGCCACATTAATCAGAGGGTTTTCACCAACTCTGCTGTGCTCAGGAAGTTAATATCCTAAGCATTTACATCAGAAGAGCAAGTTACATAGGTACATCAAATGTACATGAATGAGCCAGGGATTTAGCTCAGTGGTTCCACCACCTGCCTCACAAGCGCAAGGACCTGAGTTCGATCTCCAGTACCAAAAAAAAGTATATAAACGATATAAAGAATCGTTCAATTAACTGCCATACCTGTACCTCTCATAACAATGGCTTCAGCAATTCTTAGCTGACAAAGGAAAAGGTCCAAGCTCTGCGCACATTGCTGCCCACACCCTGGTGGCCCAGAGTGGACGAGCCCAGCTTGGCTCGGTCTGCTTTTAATAAGGCTCCGCTCCACCTGTTCCCAAAACACGGCCCCTCGCTGCCAGGTAAAGTTCCTTTCTAGGAAGAGCCTCACCCCTCCCCTTTACAAACAAAACTCCAGCCATTCAGTGTCTCTTCCCAATGGCTTGGCTTTCGTTTCACCCTCTATTCCTCAATCTGTTTTGGAAATAATATTTCTTGTTATTAAACTCACCCTGTGATCTCTTTTTATTTTCCTTTGGGGTTCTGGGAGAATTTCTCCATCTCATCCTCTCCACCTCGGATGTACATTTCTGTGGTATCCAGAGTCCCCACTGGGGTTTGCAGTTTGGCAATCACACTTCTCTGCTGCACGCTGTCCCCTGCTCTCAGATGTGTTGCCTCAAGGCTGCCGGGATTGTTTCCCCCTCTGCCATGGCCTCTGGGATCTTACTGAAAACACAAATAAGAACGTTTTTGCCCTGATTCTAGTTCATGGGCAATTATTTGCTCCATTCCTTAGACAGACCCCTTCTTTACTTTAATTTTTTCAAATTTATTTTTAATTGACATAAAATTGTATGTATTTTATGTGCAACCTATGTTTTGAGGTAGAAGGAGTGATGATATAAAGTGAATGTATAAAATATTATTACAGTAAAAAATATTGCCATTAACCCCCCTCAAAATATAATCCCACTTCAAAACACTTATCCCATTGTTCTTGCCACTTTCTGAAGCGGTTCTGAAAGTCTCTTTCTTGAGTGTCTTTACAAGATATAATAAAAATATAGTGAATTCTGTTGGTGAGTGCCATCAAACAAAAAGGCAGGCTTGTAAAACATTATGATGTAACCTCATTCACGTTATTCACCAGATCTGGCACTTCTGGCTCTTCCCTAAAGTTAAAATGACCATGAATGGTAAATGTTTTGAATTGATCTAGGACATCAAAGCAGTCTCAACAGTGCAACTAAAACCACCTATGAAAGAGGACTTCAGGGCCGGGGGTTTAGTTCAGTGGCGCTATGCCTGCCTGGCAAGCACAAGGTCCTAAGTTTGATTCCCCACCCCCCCAGTACCAAAAAAAAAAAAAAAAAGGAAGAAAGAAAGAGGACTTCCGGAAGTGCTTCAGAAAGTGAGAATGATGGGATAAGTGTGTTTGAAGCCAGGAGGAGTGTTATGGGGGTGATTAACGGCAATGTGACTTTCGCTGTAATCAATTTTTTAATTTTAAATATTCATTCATTGTAGTTTTATATCACTCCATCTACAGAGCTGAGAAAAGTGGTTAAATCTAACTAGTTAACATAAGAATTTCCCCCCCATAGTTATCATTTTTGTAGTGAGAACAAAGTTTCATTCTCTTCACATTTTTCCAGAATACCAAGCATGGTAATTAGGATCACCAGAGCTCTTAAACTTACTTGACCTATCCAAGTGTAATTTTCTATCCTTTGGCCAACAGAGCTGCGGAATCTTTCAGCTCCGATGCATTCTAAGAAAAGAGAGATGAGTATTTTCCCTCCGCTTTTAGAACGGAGGTGCCATCTTTCAAAATGATGACCACTTATTTGAATAATTTTTAATGCAGGTAAAGAGATTCACTCTGGTTTCGCTTAGCTAGGTCAGAGGTCCACAGCCTCAACCCCTGGACAGAGGCTTCAGCTACATTCCAGGGCTCCCTGATCATGTTTGCAATAAGAAACACACTTTGCCGATGCAGCTGTCCTCCTGGAAGGCTGCCGCCCAGGTCTCTGACTCAGCCTGGCTCAGCCGTCCTTTCCAAGTGCTGGAGCTGGAGATAATTTCTCCCCATAGATACCACAGTGTAGGTGGAATCTCAGTGCTTTTTCTCCTCTCTTGCCTGCCCCTCACTGTGTCACATGTGCTCCCTGCTCTAGCTCTGACCCTCAAATTTGGCAGGTCTTGGCAAGGGTCTATGGGCTAGATATGGTTTGAGTATTTACCCCAGATGTTTGGGAGCTTGGTCTCCAGAGGGGTGATGTTGAGAGATGATGAAATGGTGTTTAGGTCCTTAGGGGTTCTGCCCTCAGGAAGGATTAATGCAGTTCTTTCAAGACCTCAGTTAGTTTCCACGAGAATGAGTTGTCATAAAATGAGCAAGCCCAGCCCCTGAATCTGTTTGGCTTCCTGTCTCATCTGTAGGCCCCTTCTCACACACATTCCCACCATGGTACCATCTGCCGTGTTGTGATATAGCCAGAAAGCCTCACCAGAGCTGAGAAGACATTTGTGCTATGCCCTTAAATCTCAAGACTTAAGCAAACAAGTCTCTTTTCTCTACGTATTACCCAGTGTCAGTTATTTTGTTATAGCAGCAGAAAGCAAACTGAATCTGGGTCTGAGTCTCTTCCATTTATTAGATAAAGTTCATCTACATATGTATAATAAGATCGAGGAGGAAACTATTTACCAGAATTCCTCCTAAAGAGTACAAGATACATGGAAGAAATAAATTGACAAGCTACTTGGTAGAATGGATGAGATTCCAAACCCATACTTTTATTACAAAAGGCCACTGCTTAACTATAGCCATGACAAAGGGAGAAGAGTTTTGTTTTGCTCTTGGGAGGTAAAACAGTGAGACAGAGAAAGGAAAAGGAGAGAGGGAAGTCACAAAGATGACAGAACACCATTCAGCATGTGGTGTCACCAGCCCTATTTGTGACCCTCAGTTCAGGTAGAGTGTTTCACAGTCCATATTATGATATTTTGGGCCAGATAATTGTTTATTGTGGGAGGGCTGTCATTGGCCCTATAGCATTCCTTGTGTCTACCCACTAGCCACAGTAATATTCCCATTCCAGCTGTGACAACTAAAAATGACTCCAGATATTGCCAAATGTTCCCTGAGGGACAAAATTGCTCCACAGGAGAACCACTGAGTTAAGGCATCTAAACTCTTGAGGTGCCTGGGATGAGTGAATTCTTTGTGCAAAGCATTGATGGGTTTGCATTTCTGACCAAGCTGATACAGGGCCAAGAAGAGGCTGCCTGAAAGACGGGCTGAAGACAGAAGGGATCATGAGAATATAAGCCCCAGGAATTCATAGATATGGTGAGCAGGGCTTTGAAGTTTCTCAGGCTGCAGTCTTTGGGGGCAGGATGTTGCATGATATCTGCTTTAGAGTCAGCCTTGAATTAGATCATCCTTTCCTTTAATCTGGCCAATGTGCTACATGCAACAGGAGTTTCTCCATGTTCTGTCTTCCCTTATGTCCAGCTGTAGGTCAGGCCATGCCTACTTTTCTGTGGGAATCTGGGAGGGAGCTAGAAGTCACCCCACCTAGAGGTCTCCCAGAGAGCCAGTGTCTCCACGCCAGCTTTGAGTCTCCTCCACAAGGCAGAGATCACCCTGGGCCCAATGATGAGTGTCTCAGGCAAGGAGGCAGGAACAGGTTAGGATCTCAGGAAAGCTGGATTCAGGCTCAAATGGACCTTCCTTTGAGAGAGATGTGTCCTGAAAACTTTCGGAGCCAACTGCATGCTTTGCTTTTGTTGGTTGGCATTTGGACTAGGCTGGTCAACGCTGAACTTGTAGGGATCCAGGGATCCAAGTTGATGTCCCACTAGCTTCTGCTCGCTACTCCCATAGGAATATTGGGACCAGTTTCTTCTAAATGGGACCTGCTTGCCTGCTGGCTGGCTTCTCTCTCTTCCTTTCCTTCCTTTCCTTCCTTTCCTTCCTTTCCTTCCTTTCCTTCCTTTCCTTCCTTTCCTTCCTTCCTTCCTTTCCTTCTTTCCTTCCTTCCTTCCTTCCTTTCCTTCTCTCCTTCTTTCCTTCCTTCCTTTCCCAAGATGCAGTCTCACTATGTTGTGCAGGCTGTCCTTGAACTCTTGGCTCCTGGACTCAAGGGATCCTTTTGCCTCAGCCTCTCAGCAGCTGGGACTACAGGTGCACACCACCATGCCCAAATTTCACACTCACTTCCTTTAGTCCCAGATCACTTCCTTCTTTCATCTCCTGCCAGAGTCCAGTTCTCTACCAGATTCCTAAAGTCAGCACGGCTTGAAGTATTGTGCATCAAATCAGTACGTACGGGTTGAGAGGCTAGAACAGGAGGAGGACATGGAGATCATGTCTTATGATTCAATGAACAGTTATTTTGTGCCTTCCAGTACTTTAAGGAAATAATCCGATGGCAATGCCCCATTTAGCAGATTAAGAAAGTGAGGTTTGGAGAGGTCAGGCAGCTTGCCTGTTGTCACAGTGTTCGTGACTCTCTGGTACGACCTCGAACCCTTTCTTTCTCTTCACAATTTCGCAAAACATAAAAAGAGTAAGAATCAGTTACAGTTTTGTAGTTTGGGGTGATGATTGGCATACATTTATGAAAGAAATGTGGCTCTTTTCAAAATTCTACCTTTCAAAGAGATTTGTAAAGGTAGAATTTGAAGCCAAAGGTGATGGACATTTTTTTTTTCAGAACTAATGGTACTTCTTGCCTAATTCCCTCCTTTTAAAATCTTTGCCACTTCAACAGGCAAAAATATCCAATCTTAATGTTTTATTGTGTATTCTTTATCTCTAGCTTTGAACATTCTTTCATGTTTATTGGGTGTCTGCACTTCTCTTTTTATCCTTTGTCTATTTTTTGTGCGGGCCTTTTTAATATTTTGTAAGGATTACTTATAAAATAAGGATACTGATCCTTGATCATAATGTTGAAATATTTTTGGCACTTGCCTCTTTATTGCTTCGTGTTTCTTTAAATACATAAATCTCATTCTTTCTCATAACTTATGTAATATCTGTGGCACTTAGAAAGTGTTCAATGTGGAGATTTTCTCCTGCTTTTAAGAAGCTTTGTGTTTTACTTCTATGCTAATCCGTAATGTATTTTAATATTTCAGATGTGAGTGTAATGTCAGTCTTTTACAAATAACCAATTTTATCCATCACTTTTTGAATAATTCAAAGCTTTCTCCATTGGTTTCTTTATTATCTGTTAAGTGCATAAGTGTTCTTGGGGTGTCTCCTAGGTTCTATCTATCCATTTATCAATGCTTGTGCCCATAGCATAGTATCTTAAGTATCTTTCCAATCTCCTTTAATATTTAAAGTCCCTTCCTCTCCCCATTACCCTCTTCGAACCTTTCTTAACTCTTCTGGCATTGCATTTTTCCAAATGAAGTTCAAAATTGTTACATCATTTTTTTAAGAGAAGAAAAAAATCCCAGTGTTATTTGTTTTTTGGAATTTTTTTTTTTTGGTACCAGGGATCGAACTTGGGACCTTGCACTTGCGAGGCAGGCAGCAGAACCACTGGGCTAAATCCCCAGCCCAATCCCAGTGTTATTTGGATGGAGGTCATTTAGGTTCCTTACCTGTGGTTTCCCAAGCCTGTCTGGAGGCCTCCTCTCCCCCATCTTGTCACCTCAGTAACCCCAGCTACTGGTTTTAATTGTCCAGTTGCTCGTGATCTGTTCCATATCACCCTCCCCCAACTGCTGCCCTCTTCACTGTGGGCCGCTTAGGACCAGAGGCAGCAGTATCTTATCCTCTGCCACAAAGCCTGACACCTCCCAAAGGTGCTGAAGAAGAGGTTGTGATGGAGCAAGATGGAGGGGGATGTGAGGAGATCTGGGTCGATCGTCGATCAGCCTTGGCTCCAGAGAACTTAGCTAGGCCTCCTGAGCTCAGAGCTCCACCAGCTAACTTCTCTCCCGAAGACTTCCACCAAATCTCTGCCTCACTTCAGCCTTCTGCTGAGCTGTTGTAACACAACCCACGTCACCGGGATATTGTGAGAGGATTTCTGTCAAGGACCCAAGTCAAAGACTCACAGAACTGCATTTTAATTTTGACAGCAGAGTGTGAGTAAACATCACCATGTTTTATTGTTCTAAATCTGTTGCTAAATTCACTGCTTCTCTACGAATCAGAAGCCCGATGAACAACTTCTGTAATGTTCAAATAATTAGTTTAACTGTCATTCCACATATTCTGAAGGATGCATAGAGTCTGCTGATTTCAAACACAAAAGTACTTTCTGTCTAAAGCATTAAACCTGAAGATCCATAACCCTCAGGGTTATTGGAAGTAATTGGAGAAATAAGAACTGAAAACAGCAGCAACAGGATGCTACAAGCAGCATCTTCCTGTATGTAGATCGTGAACTCCATGGGGGAGGCTGGATGATTATTTTCATATCTGCCCTGAAGTTGCCTCCAGTTTCAAAGGTGTGGGAAAAGTCTCGCTCTTGAAATTGAGTGATTGTCTCCTTGTGCCTAGAATAGAACAAGACCATATGTCCTTTTGGTTATGTTCCCAACCAAAGATGCTCAATTTGTCCTGGGTAAGCAATCAAACCCTCTTGCAAATTACCACTCATACCTTGCATTAGAAAATAAGTGGTAGGAAGGCCCCTCATATGAGTGTAGGAGTGTTAAATCTTCAAATCTGTACCAAGATTTTATAAACAGATTACTCCATGGTGTGGTCCTATATATAGGAAGAGCAGGGCATTGCCTGAGAGCCAGGATTGAGAACACTGCTTACGTTTATTGCTCAAGCCCACACACCCACGCCCAACTGTCATAGAGCCTGAAATTTCTACCATTAGAGTTACTACTTTGGGTGGAGGCAGAGAGCCTCAAGACAAGCCTTCCTTATGTACAAATAGCACAGGCAAGGATTGGTCCATGACACTGAGTTGCAAGTAGAAATAACCCTTCTTTATTTTTCTATTGCAAGTATAAAATGGATTAGGGCAGTTTATAAAGCATAGAATGGGGAAGGAAAAATCCTTTACACTGGTGAAACGGAAACGTGGTGGGCATCCCCTTAACCGAAGGAGGAGGGCTCTTGTGAGATCACGTGAGAATCACATGCCTTCTGATGAGAAAGTCACTTCACCCTGTGCCATTCTTCTCCCACTCCCGTAACTCAGCCTAATCGTGACACAGACACCGACAAGCCCAGAAGAGGAGACATTCTACAAGATCACTGCCCATTACTAGTAAGGACTATGGTCACAAACTAGGGAAGACAGAAACTTGCATTAACCAGAGGAGACTGGGGAAAGATGACAATTTGGTGTAATATGGTACCCTGGTTTGGATCCTGGAACAGAGAGAGGACATTAATGGAAAAACTGGTGACATTCGGACAAAGTCTGGAGCTTAAGCAATGATATGTACGAAGGATGGTATCTAAGTTTTGACAAATGTACCATAGGAGCTTAACAATGTTAACAATGGTGAAAATTAGGTGAGAGGTAGATGTGAACTTTCTGTATGTTTTTACATTTCTGTAAATCTAACATCATTTCCATGCAAGTTCTCTTTTTAAGGGTGAGAGAGAGGCTCAAAATCCATTTTGTGCTCTTGGGCTACCACCTCCACTCTTGGCTGTACAGGAACTCTGAGAACTTAGAGGTGCCCTATGCAGTTCTCCAGGTATGGGTTCAATGCTCAGCTGCTTGGCCTCATACTTGTGAGTATGGTCCATGTTGGCTCAGTGCTGTGCTTTCATCTGAAGTGGGCCTTAGTTGCTCCACAAGCCCGTGCTAGCCTGGTCCTGGTGCTCCAGCAGGTAATGCTGAGCATGCCACCTCCTGCATGCCAGTCTGGGCCTTGGCCATCACTTGGCCCTGCACTACACCATCTTTCACTGCCCTCTGGGTAACCAGCCCTCATCCAAAGTATGGCTTCCATGAGGTGGCACCTGCAAACTGGACCAGGTCTTCACCATCCCAGAGTCTCACCTCCTCCTAATAGGCCAGCCATGGGGCTCCATCCTCTTCTATCTCCCCTTAAACATGTAGAGAGTGAACTGAGCCCTGACTCCTTCAGGAACCCAGCCTGTTGAAAACAAAGGCCTCTAAGAGAAGTCCAGACACCTGGATATGGAACCTGGCTTTTCATGGGAAAAGGAAAAAAAGACCCCTCATTCTTTCCTGATGAGCTTACAGCTGGAAAAAAAATAAGCCTAGTTCTCAAGCTAGTCATCTACCACCTTAAACATTCAAGGTATAGCCCTGCACCGTGAGCATGTGAAGGGTGGCACATCACATGGTAGGAAGAATGGGCACAGCACAGTGCTGCCCTCCACCCCCAAGAGGGAGGTGGGGAAGAATGAAAGGGTGGAAGAGTCCTCACCATAGATGGTCAGCCAGAAGCCATGGGAATAGCCAATGGAGAAGACTGTGGTCCTTTGCTGTCTTAGGGGGCTCCAAGGTGACCACTCAGCATAAAATAAGGCTCACAGCGCCTTCGGGAAAAGAGCCTTTCAATGAATATGAGAATTTTCTTTCTTGGTATGAGTCAAGACTATACTGTCCCCTGTGGCTCATCCCTCCTTTGGAGACATGGGTCTCTAACAGATTAAGTAGTTAAGGAATCAGGAGTACCTTCCAAGCTTGTGGCAGAATTGGGAAGAAGACTCGGGCTGGAGGACTCAGTGTCTGTTGGTTTGGACCCCTTCTCTAAACACCACTGACCAAGCTGAAGCCTCAGGGACCACTCCAGACAGAACAACTTCAACCTGGACAAAGGCAAGTAGAGTAGAGAGAGAGGAGAGAGAATGTGCATGCGTGTGTGTGTGTGTGTAATATGATCTCCTTCCACTGGATAAGGATAACTAAACAAAGTGTGTATGGGGGGTGGCATTTACATAGAAACCTTTGGAGAAGGACAAACCAGAGGAATGAGGTTCAAACCTGAGACGATCAGGAATCCTGAGTAGAATTGGGGAGCACACACACAGGATGCTGGCCACTACTGCCAGTTTACAGAGGATCTAGCAGCTGGTCCAATTAGAAGGTGATCAGGGCAAGCTGCTCCCTTTGCCCAGAACAGTCAGTGGGCACCCACCAGACCATCTCTAGAACTCACTGCTTCCAGAGTTCACCCTCCAGCCTTCCTGGGATTCCAGGAGTCACACAATATACTTTAATACATTCCTCTTCTCCTTCAAGGGGTCAGATTTGGTCTCTTATTTGCCACCGGGAACTACCATTGACAGATGTTAATTGCTTTTACCCCAAACTTATGTAGTTAAATGTCACATGGAAATCATTACCCAAAGCCTTGAAACATGAAATTAAATGGATATAGTGGAACAGGCTTCTGTTTTACAAAAGAGAATAAAAAGTGTTTTCGTTTTCTCCTTCCATAATACATATTAAATAACTTCATCTTACTTGATATCTGAGCCTCAGAAACCTAAAAACCACTAGAAGCTCATGAAGGCTTGTTAATTATAACAGTTTCTGCAAGGTTTGGCTTGTGGTTTTCCTCTTATAATAAAATGTCAAGAATGGGGGAGGCAGTCTCTGCCGTGTGTTGCTGCTGATGTTTTTAACCAAGGATCTAAGATTATTTGATATTTTTGGCTTCAGAATTCCCATTTCCAGTCCCAATTTGGAAATAAAGCAAGATTGAGGTCCAAAGAAAAAGAGTTTTCTTAGCCATAAATTAGGCTGGTGGTTCAAGTTTAAAAAGTTAAATTCTTGAAGTCTCCCTTCATCCCATTCTTTTGAGTGTGCTTTTTTCCATTTTTTTCACATAACAAACTATACTTTTCTGTTTTACTTTACCCACTCCTTCTTGATTTAGCTATGTAGGCTAATTTCTGCCTCAGTTTGTCACAGTATTTGTTTCATGGCTGCAGATTTCTTGTTTCTTCTTAGGCCTTCTCTTATACAAGGGCCTTTATACTCAGGAGTTAGCACAAAAAAAGTTTGAGGTGTCATCTCTCTACTTTTGGATGTCCAAGAAGGATATAGATTTTTCATCTTTCCCACACTCTGTCATATGAAGTAGAGCCCAAAAGAGATGGGGGTTCTCACAGCTAAGGTAGGAGGAAACCTGTGTGTTATACTTCCTGTTCAGCTTTGAAATTTCAAAATGCAAAAGATAGAGGTCAAAGATGCATGATTGTATTGCAGTCACACTCAATATCTGTGGGTTCTTGCATCTGTGGATTCAACCAACTATAGAT
The DNA here is from genome assembly GCF_000247695.1 of Heterocephalus glaber. Next base: position 32,517,152 of record NW_004624737.1, on the reverse strand, counting down.
AGAAAATATACTTTAAAAACATTTTCTCTACTGAGCAGACTTGTCATTATTACCTAAACAGTACATTATAACACCTATTTACATAGACTTTTAAATGTAGTAGTAATATAATGTAGAGATGATTTAAAGTATATGAGAGGAAGTATGTAGGTTATATGCAAATATTGCCAGTCAGCCTAGGGTTCTTTTGCTCAATTCAGATGGAAATTGTGAAATTATGAATTGGCAAAGTGCAACTCTGCTGGCAGTCCTGATGACACCGGATGCTGTGGTTTCTGTCTAGATGTCTCCACAAAGTCTCATGCACTCATAGGTGGAGGTTTGGGGAAGTGATTGGATTACGAAGGCATGATACTCATCATCACTGACAAGTTTATACCTAAATGTGATATTGGGAGTAAAGCCTGGTTGGAAGAGGTGGGTCATAAGGAGGTGGCATAAAGAGTTTATCTCCTTCTCTCCTTCCTTGATCTCTTTCTGCCATGCTGCTTCTCTTCTTCCATGCCCTACTGCCATGCCAGCCTGCCTTAGAGCCAGCTGACTATGGACTGAAAAGTCTACAAACTATGAGCCATAATAAATCTTTCCATCCTTAAATTGTGGGTGTTGAGTATTGTGAAAGTAACCAGGACACCAGATAATGCTGAGTCCCAACAGTTGACACAGCCAGCTGCTGGTTACTGCCGCTGCCAGTGTCACCATCCAATGCTGGCTTGTGCTAAACACCACACATCTAATCTGCCAGGTGCTGGTCTCAGCTGGTAGTCTCCATTGGCTGCTGGTCTGTGGAGCTCTTTGTGCTAACAGCTCTTAGTGTTTATTGCTCTTTCTCTTTCTTTTGAAACTTCTGCTCTGTCCACACTACTCAGGATAAAAATCTTGAGCTGATTTACAGGACTTCTGGAGCCCACACTACCTTAGAAATAAATCATGAAAGGGTTTACAGAAACACCAAAGTGAGTCTTTATTTTAACAGGGCCTGTGGTGTAGCACAGGGAGTCAGTACGCAGTAGGGAGCCCTTCTGGACTAAACCTCAGAACTGGCTGGGGAATGCTGCTTATATAGCAGCTACAAGCCTGTCAGTGAAGTGCAGGGCTGAAGCCAGGGAATCTTCTGGAAGGCTGGCCATGGGGGTTGCGGACGATCTTCACCATATCAGGGTGCCCCCTCCTTTCTGCAAAAAGGCAACAGTAGCCTCTGAAGTCTTGGGAGCAAGGGAAGGGTGCAGTGCCAACAGTCTGGTGGCACACATGGTAGAGTGGAGAGTGGCAGCTTCATAGCCAACAAGGACACTGAAGCAAACTGTGCCAGTCCATTGGGGAGCAAAGGGAGGGGTGTGACAGCCACCAACCAAGCTGCATCCCTCCTCCAGCTGGCACAGGAAAAGTGAGTCAAGTGCATCTCCTCTGTCTCACAAATACTACACCATTTTATACAAGGGACTCAAGAATCCATGGATGGTATCTGAGGGCTATCTGCCCTGACCAATCCCCGCAGACTCAAGGACAACTGTGAATGAGGAACGTTCTTCAGCATTGGTTGGAAAGCCCTGGGCTGAGGGTGTAGCTTAGTGGTAGAGCACTTGATTAGCTTGTGCAAGGGCCTGGGTTCCGCACACACACACACACACACACCCCTAACAGTAAAAATTATTAATGCTGCTTTCTCTGTCCCAGGATAGGTACCAAGTTACGTTGTGTGTGTGTGTGCGTGCGTGTGTGTGTGTGTGTGTGTGTGTGTGTGTGGCCGGCCTTTGCTTTCCACAGAACCCAGGATGATCTCACTGTTTGAGCTATCCAGTCTCTAAGAACCAACTGTTGTTCCAGATCCAGGAGTGTTATTCTAAGTCCTTCTGAGCTCCCAGACCTTGAGCAGTCTCTATGGCTGAGGAAGGAAAAGGCAGGGAGCCACTGAAGGTGAGATGTTTCCCATGAGAGTCCCTGTAACCTGCTTGAGGAGACACAGCAGAATCCCCTTCCTCCCAGTGGAGTCCTGCCACTCCCTCGCTCTCCCATCATCTGCACTGATGACCAATCTAGTGCCTAGCACAGAGTAGATAGGCAATTGGTCATGATGGACAAATGAGCAAATTATTTGCAATATCACTCTAGGCTCAAATGTCTAAAAGGCACAACATTTAGTAGCACTTGCAAATTTCTCTCTCCATGGGGAACTTGGCTTCCCGGTCTTGGATGTGTGCAGAGATTGCAACTTTGACACGGTCCTGTAAGACACTGTCGTGAGGGGTTTGTCCCATTTCTAGAGGACAAGAGCTTACCTTTGTAGAGTATTTGATGTTGCCTCTCCAGAACCCTTCCTACTTTACCCCATTGGAGTTTCAAAACAAGAAAAGAGAACAAGCTTTATTCCAGATTCCAATGAGGAAATTTAGACTCTGATATAGACTGAATTGGGTCCTCTCCAAATTCATATGTTGAAGACGTAACCTCCAGCTCATGTACCTCTGAATATGATTGTATTTGAGGTAGAGCCTTTAAAGAAGTAATTAAATTAAAATGGGATCATTAGAGTGAGCTCTAATCCCATCTGAACAGTATCCTTAAAAAGGGGAGATTAGGATGCAGGCACAAACACAGAGGAAAGAACACACGGCAAGAACATGGGCCATCTGCGAGACAGGAGAGCGGGCTCAGGAGAGATCAAACCTGTCCACAACTTGATCTTGTACTTCTGTCCTCCAGCACTGTTAGAAAATGTATTTCTTCAAGGACTTCTTCTCTGAAAACTATAGCACTTTGAAAAGAGAGATTGAAGATGATATCAGAAAATGGAAAGACATCCCTTGCTCCTGGGTAGAAAGGATCAACGTAGTGAAAATGGCCATACTTCCAAAATTGCCATATAGATTCAATGCAATCCCAATTGAAATCCCAGCAGCATACTTCATGGACCTTGAGAAAACAATCCAAAAATTCATTTGGAA
>NW_004624737.1:32498892-32512717 GCF_000247695.1 Heterocephalus glaber | reverse complement strand
AGGTGCAAATTCCCAATGATGAATGTCATTATATTGTACACCTAAAATGTACCAATAAAAGGATATACAAAAAAAATGTATTTCTGTGGTTTTGGCCATGCAATTTGTAGTATTTTCTACAGCAGCCCTACCTAGCAAACTAATACAGTCTCGAAGAGGTTCCATAACGAACCTTAAAGGTGAAAATTGATCCATACACCCCAGTTTAAAAACCCTCTTCCAGATAAAACAATTACTGAATATATTTACTAACTTCAATGAAACAGTTTACTTGGAGGGAAAATAATGCTATCTCACAGCTGCTGGTGCACAGTGGGTCTAGGATCCACTCAGTTCCACACTGTTTAATTGCTCAAGAGGTAAAATGAGAGAGACTAGGTGGGAGTGTTGATTACAATGTTCCTTTGCTTTCAGGTGACTTTGATTCAATTAACATTTACAGCACAATATTCCTAGGCAGCACAGGAAAATAATTCAGGGTCCCTTGCCCCTCCTCGGGAAAGCAAAAACCTCTCTCCTTATCTGCTTTCATCCAATAACCCATGTGCCTTACTTGAGCCACACACACAGAATGCCAATGATCCTGAGGAAAATGACTTTGTGGGGTAGATCTAGTTTCAGTTAAAACAGCCCTTTGACAGGACATATTTCTTTAGGGTAACTGAAGTGCAGGCCTCTCCTCAGTGCTGACTTGGAGAGGTGACTGCTTCACTTCTGCTCTGCCTTTCCCTTGTGGCCTCAGGTTGGCTCTGGCGGCTGCAGCAGGGCTGTGTCGCTTTGCATTCTCACATGGAACTGAATCTGGGGCCCAAGCATGGTTTTGCAGTAGGAACTCATTTCCCCCTTTCCTCCTTCCCTCAGGAGGGGAGGCTCAGGAGGTCCAAACGAGGCCCGAAAGGGCTGGGGCTCTGGGGGAAGTTCTCAAATCGGAGGAAACAAGAGTCTCTTAGTCATGGAGATGGCTCAGGAGCAGTGGCTGAGGACACTCTGTTGGGGCCAATCACTCCCCCTGCTGAAAGGGCAGGAAATGCATCTGTCCCTGCCTGTAGTAGGGTGGAGCAAGAGGTCTCTGTGTGGCTCTTTCCCAGCAGGCAGACATCAAGCACTATCCCCTTAAAATAGTAACTGCTGAAAGTGACAGTGACATAATCCATATGTGCAGCCCCAGGGGTGGTCACATTCTGGGTTCTGGAGCCAGACTCCGCCTAAACACTGCGTTGGAAGATGATTTTGCATCTTACTGTGGGTCTAGGACCAAAACCAAACGCTTTGAGAATTCAGATTCCTGATCATTTAGATAACGGACTACATTCATTCCAGGTATGCGTTGTGTCTTCATTATTACCATCCTACTAGCTTTCAAGAGAATCATTAGATCTTTATCAACACGTGCACAATTGCAAATGGTTCCAGACATGTCAAGAAAGGCCCATTTCAATTCTTCCATCTTCATGCCGGGAGAAAGAGTGGGCCCCCTGCCCAGACTGTGGCATGCTAGAGGGAGGTGTGCGAATCTTAGCCCTGGACGGCTGCAACTGTCTCCAGCCTCTACCGCTGTCCTGGCGACCTGGAAAGTAAAGCAGATTTAAATCTGCTAATCCCCAAGAAAGCACCATGAAATCAGGCTCCGGGTGGGGTGGTGAGTGATTTCCCATCTTCTTAAGTGTCCAAAGGCAGACTCAGTTCCCATTACCAACACAGCAATACAGAGCCTTTCATGGAAAAAGTTGTGTTTTTCACTGAACACTAACCGCAAGCCTGCGGATTGCTAGATATACCTGTTGTTGCTGCTGCTGCTGTTGTAGTTGTTTTGGCTCTAGGGACTGAACCCAGAGCGTTTCACATTTAAACACCACCCCCCAGCCCCCCCCCCCGCAAGCCTCAAAGCCCCGACCCCCATCCAGTTATTATTCTTAGCAGCAGCTAGCAAAGCAAATATCCCCCTACACCAAATGGAAATGGGCTCCGTGAGACAAACGCCCCAAATATTAATCCAGAAACCATGTAGAAGGGGCGAGGAGGAAGGAGGGGCGGTTTTCCTTCCTTGAGAGAACAGCCCTGAGAAGGGACAGGAAGGAAGCCTGGCTCGGCACCCCAGTGGGCTGCGAAGGGCCCGGCCCAAGGACGTTCGCGGGAAGCAGCCGCTGTAAAAGGCCTCGGAGGAGCAAAGTGTGGGCTGTGGCAGGAGGCAGAAGGCGGGGCGGCGGGGAATCGGAATTGAGCCTGGGGAGTCAGTCGCGGAAAGGAGTGGCGGGAAGCCCCAAAGAGGACCTGCTCCCAGCTCGCTCTCACCGCACGGCCCTCCCACAGCCTGGAGATACAAAGGCTTGAGAGGCGCAGTTTGGAAGCCGGGCTCCTCCCCGTCTTTGAGTGCAGCAGGGCCGGGTCGCCCTGGCCTCCCTGGCCCAGCTCCGCTGCTCTCGGCGTCCTTTGATTTGCAGGTGGCTCAGGTTCCACAACCCTTTTGAGGAAGCCAGAGCAGCCCAAGCGCCCAGCCCCCGGCTTGCGGGAAGATAGGGTTTCTCTAATGGGAGGAAAAGATTCTTTGGGACTTAATTTAGACGCTCTCAAATCAGGAGAAAGCTGGGTTTTCTCACCCACTTTTTTGCCCCCGGGCCAAAAAACCAAAAAACCGGAACCTTTGCCCTGAAGCCGCCCCGCCCCGCCCCAGGTGGAGCCTGTGGCGCTGTGGCCACCTCTGGCAGAGCGGCGGGTGGGTAGGAAAACTCTGCAGAGGTCTGGGCTGACGCTGGAGACCAGAGCCAGCAGTGGGAGTCACACCTATGTCGGAGGTGGAGACCCTGACCAGCGCCCCCTACAGGTGGCTCAGGGCACAGGTGAGAGGGAGAGGAATCCAGGACAGAAAGTCCCTCCTCTGCTCTCCCCAGAGCCCAGCCGCCTGTCCCCTCCAGGTGTCCCTTCAGACTGCATGGCCCCCATTCGGTCTCTGCACGAGCCTTTGTCAGGCCCTAAGTGGCGATCTTCAATCAGCATCTGCCACAAGAGGACAGAAGGGCCTCTACGGCTCCTAAACCGAGGGTCTCAGCATCAAGCACCTTGATTTTTCTCTAGAAATCAGAGCGATTAATTGGATGATTATAAATGATAGTGGGAAGAGTTTTGTCATACTTAGAGACTTTTTTGTGGGTTGTTTTTTTCTGGAGACCGGATCTCCCATGTAGTTCAGGCTGGTCTGAGCTCATAGCCATCCTCCTGCCCCAGACTCCTGGGGCTAGGATCACAGGCATGTGCCACCACATCGGGCTGCAATTTATATTGAGTACAAGCCCCAAACGGCTGGATTTCTGCTTCATATGGCAGTAACATGACAGTAAACAGCCCTTTTTGGAAGGGGGACGCTTCCTCTTTGTTTACAAGATTGTTTGATCAAGTCCATCCTGAACTCTTCCCAGATAGCTTGGCCAGAACTCAAAAACAAAAAGAATACCTTACAACTCACAACTTTTTGTTTTGTTTTTTGCGGTACTGGAGATTGACTGCAGAGCTTTTATGCTGAGCTGCATCCTTTTACATTTTTTATTCTAAGACAGGGTCTCACTAAGTCAGCAAGTTGCCCAGGCTGGGCTTGAACTTGCAGCCCTCCCATTTCGGTCTCCCGGAGTGCTAGGATTACATACATATGCCCCCATTCCAGGCTGGAACCTTATCTATTTGTGCACATGTTTGTAGTTTTTTTTATTAGTACATATTTGAGTACATAAAGATTACATTCCTCACGGGAAGTTGATACATGTACACAACACATCTTAATTCTTTTTGTTTTGTTTTGTTTTGGTACCAAGATTGAACTCGGGTCCTTGAGCTTGCTCAGCAGGTGCTGGAACCACTGAGCTAAACCCCCGGCCCCCTATTCTTTTTGTTTTATCCTTTTTCCCTCATCTCCCTCCCACCTCCCTCCATCTTTTGGCCCCTTTCCCTTTTGAAAAAGTTCTGTCTCAGGCCACGGATTTAGCTCAGTGGTTTCCCCGCCTGCTGCACAAGCGTAAGGACCCGAGTTCGATCCCCGGTACCAAACAAAACAAAAAGAATGAAAAAGTTCTGTCCCCTTGTTTCCTATTATCTGTCTTTTATTTTCCTCTTTATTTGCACTTTGGGCTCTCATGTAAGTAAAATCATGCGATATTTAAGCTTGTGTGCCTAATTTAGTTCCCTTAACATTATGGTCCCAAGTCCATCCATTTTCCTACAAATGACCCAAATTTATGGCAGAATAGGGCCACATTGTGTGTAAACACCACATTTTCTTTATCCATTCATCTGTGGATGGACATATAGGCCACCTTCAGGATTTTCCTATTATTAGCTTTTTGAGGAACCACCATCTTGATTTTTACAGTGGTTACACTAATTTTCATTCCCACCATCAATGTAGAAAGATTCCCTTTTCCTTGTTGTCTCATCAGCATTTGTTATCATTTGATTTCTTGATGATAGCCATTCTTTCTGGAGTAAGATGGAATCGTAGTGTTGTTTTAATTTGCATTTTTTAATGGCCAAATATAGTGAGCATTTTTTGTGTGTGTTGGCCATTTGTACTTCTTCATCTGAGAAGTGTCTGTTAATTTCAGTTGCCCATTTTTTGATTGGGTCTTTTGTTTGGGGGGATCATTTTTTTTGAGTTTTTTTAGATATTCTAGATACTAGTTCTTATTTGAGGAGTAGTTAGCAAATTTTTTTTCCCATTCTGTAGGTTCTTCCTTCATTCTGTTGATTGCTTCCTTTGCTGTGCAGAAGCTTTAAAATTTGATATAATCCCATTAGTTGATTCTGGATGTTATTCTTGTGCAGTTGGAGTTCTGTTCAAAAAGTCCTTGCCTATGACTTCAAGAGTTTTACCTATTTTATCTTACAAAAAATTAAGCTTCTATTTAATATTTAGTTCTTTGATCCATTTTAATTTTAGTTTAGTGCCTGGTAAGAGATATGAATCTAGTTTCAATTTTCTGCATGTGCATAGTCAATTTTCCCAAAACCATTTGTTAGAGAGGCTGTCTTTCCTCCAGGGTATGTTCTTGGCCCCTTTGTCAAAGGTCAGACAGCTGAATTTGCCTGGAGTTGTTTTTGCATCCTTTGTTCTATTCCATTAATCCACATATCTGGTTTTTTGTTGTGTGGGGGGTTTTTTCCCAGTACCATGCTGTTTTTATCACTGTAGCTTTATAATATAATTTGAAATCTGGCATTGTGATGCCTCCTTCTTTGTTCTTGTTGCCAGGATTGCTTTTGCCATTCTGGGTCTCTTCTGGTTCCATATGAATTTTAGAATTGTTTTTTCCATGTCTGTGAAGAGTGTTATAGAACTTTTGATTGAGATTGTGTTGAATCTACATGTCACTTTTGGGATTGTTATGGCTTATGTCTAGATGTCCCCTGAAAGCCTCATGTGGTTATAGGTGAAGCTTTTTGGAGGTACCTGGATCGAGAGTGTGTGGTGCTAGGATTAAAGATATGAAGCTGGGACTGATTCATGTTGCAATGCTAGGATTAAGGGTGCCTTACCCTTGGTGTGTTACCTGCCCTATGAGTGGGTAGCCTGAATAGACTATAAGGGACAGAAAGAGGGATACTGTGGTTGCTGCTTGTTGCTTGCTGATTTGCCTCTTTGCTCCTTGTTGCCTTTCTGCCTTCTGCCTACCATGAACTGTTTCTCCTCTGCCATGCCACCCTGCCTTGGAATCCACCAACTGTGAACTGAAATCTCTACAAACTGTGAGCTACATTAAACCTTTCCTCCTTTAACTTTGGGTGTCGGGTATTTTTGTCTCAGCAATGAGAAAAGTGACTAAGACAGGTAGAATATTATACTTTTTAATGAAAAAATAAGATCCTTTGAGATCACTCAAGTTCAATCCAAACTGGTGTTCCACATTTATAGTGACAGTAACTATGCTCAATACACAAAAAGAGTGATATCTGAGATGAAGAAATTCAAGACTGAGATAGCAGTAGAGCTGCCATCCTCTTTGGAGTGGGTAGGTTGAAAGGCAGATGTGGCCAGTGCAAGGCAGGAAATGTGGTATGTATTGGGATCATCTTCTCTAATAAGTTCTCTGCAACATGCCTGCAAGAATGCTCTGTGCTAGAATGTCAAGGTCTGGAAGACTTGGAAATAAGATTCTCAAAGGTTGGGAAGCTCTTGATATTTCCTGGGTTAGAGCTTTAGGGAACAGTGAAGTCATACTTATCATTTGCTGGACTGTGTTAGTGGTGATAGCCAGGGTAATGGACTCTTGGGGACTGAGTATCTGTCTTTTCCTGACACTGGAAGATGAGAACTCCAAGTCAAGTTACAGGAAGTCTCTCGGGATCCTGTGGACAGGCAGGATGATAAGGAAAGGGATCTGTTCCCAGTACCAGGCTGTGATGATTGACCGATTTAATAACATTCCTCTGCCATCTAGTGGCATTTAGAGTCTAAACTTAGCTCCCACCAAAGTTTCTTGGAGCTCCTTTATGAGGAAGGATTGATCCTCAAGACTTATCTTTTTTTTTTATTCAATTGTAATTTTTTAAAAATCCATCATCAGGCTTATCAGACGAAGAACATCAATGAGAACCGACTGTTCTGGGGCCCTGTGTGATGACCAGAAACTCCTTTACTGTGGACACTGCCTGACAATTTGTGGCTTTTATACAAACTTGATCCATGGCACAAAAAACCACACACACACACACACACACACACACATCCTTGCTATCTTCACCCTTGGAGACAAGGAGGTCCACAATAACTCCATGGCAGTGCCTTTACTATTTGTACTGCTTTTGTACTGCCTTTGGAATTCTTTTGTTAGGAGTAGGACAAGTCTTTAATTATATCATGCCATTTCCATGACTCCAGTCTTTGCCTAGTGCCTATAACCTTGTGGTGTCCTCAGGCCTCAAAAAGTGATGTTTAATGCTAGTGTTCTGAACTCTGCCATTACAACAGCTAACATGTATCTACTGCTTGACTATGTGACTGGTACAAAACATGGTTTATACTTATTATCTCATTTAAATACCCTAGCAATACTGTGAGGAAGTTACCTACTACCACCATGTTACAAGGAAAATTAGTCACAAAAATATCAAGCAATATGATTAAGTGATGGAGCCAGGACTCAAACTCAGCCAGTCTGATTTCAGGGTGCACACTTAGCAATTTTACCACAACTACTGGAGTTCTTATTATACACCTACTGCTGGAATTTTTGAAAATGTAAAACACTTCAACTAATTTTTCAAGTGATCAAATTGCTTAATAGTGTAAGCTTGTAACCACACACAAATACATATAAAGTCTTCCATAATAAAACAAATAAAGAAACCAAACACACTTATTTCAGGAGGCAGTTGTCATTTTCACATTGCATTTCACATTGCATGTGAAATCAAGGACTTCCTAGCACAAGAGCAAAGGCCTGGAAGTGAATTACACATGTGACTCATAGCACATTTCAGTCTACAAATCTTGGTTAATATTTCCCAGAATCATTCCAGGGAAAGAATTTTCCAATTGGTAGATGGTGTAACAGAAGTGAAGGTGAGCCCAGCTCCAAAGTCAAATGCTAAGCTCCTTGTATGCAATCAAACAATTAGTAAATAACTAAAACTCAGTCTTTTTGGGGGGGATCAAACTCAGGACCTGGCACTTGCAAGGCAGGCACCGGAACCACTGAGCTAAATCCCCAGCCTTAAACTCAATCTTTTGATGCCACCCAAAATAGAAATAAACACTGAAGCTTAAAATCCTAAGCAAAATATGACAGTATAAAATACTACTTACAAATATCCAAGTGAGTAGAATGATTTTCTAATGATTTCATATGAATGAAATCATTAGGTTTGTGGTTCCCATTGTTTAAAGTCACTTGAGGTTTTAATGCTAAGTGCTGGTAAATTTATCACATATTCTCTTACCCTACGGAGCATCTTAAATCACCTGACAGTGTTTTCATTTAGACTCTGGTGAGAATAGGATGATGAGAATGGTCAAAATTAATAACATTAGGGGTAACACGCTCTGGAAAAATGTGTATTCGTGTCATTTGGGGCCATTTAAAGATATTTTTCAATTTCCATTTTTCATGATTATATACAAGGAAGTAATTTATTGAACCCATAATAGTTGAATCAACAGACCCCTACCTGAATATTTCTTCTATGCATTCTTCACAGGCAATCAATCCATGTCAATTAGTTGGATTGGAATAAGAAATGCTAATAAGTCGGCAATGGAACTTGATCTTGAAATCTATGAATTACTATAGGCAATATCTATTTTATAATATGTAATGGAATTTAAAATGATAAACCATAATCTTTTCCCACCCAATGACCATTGGAGCTTGGAGAGCTTTTATATTTTACATTTACTCTTGCCAAATCAGTCAACCACAGTAGTTAACTGCAAAAGTCTTTTATGTATCATTGAATTGTTAGCAAAATTTTTGCCAGGGGAACTTTTCATTACGGGAAACAAAATTCCTAAACATATATGGTATGTGACATCTAAGCTCTGTTTCCTTTCAGCTAAAATTTGGCCCAATATTAAGGGGCACACCACTTCCCAGAGTTTTTGTCCTTGCTGCAGCTGACGTCTACTCCCATGTCCTGCTTGCCAAAAATCTGGCAGACAGCAAAGAGCTTTCTAGGTACTTTAACACACTGGTAAGAAATACATGCCATTTTTGTATATTATCATAATATAGACCGAGCATATTCTTTTGAAATCACCTGCGGAGTAAATTGTATCTTGAGCTGCACAAATTAATCTGCTACCCAAGAAAAATGTGACCAATATAGAGATCTATTGTGATATAGTTTATATGCCCATATAATTATTTTTGGCAAGGTACACTTTAGCCTTGCAGCTGCTTAGATACATAATGGTTTAAAGATCAATGAAAAATTGATAGGTCACTCATTTATTTAGTAAGTAATGACTGTCCAATCTCTTTATGTCTGGCACTATGTTGGGGTTGATGAACCATGGTGACTAGGAATTTGATGTTGTGGCTGAGAGCATAAGTCCTAGAATCAGATGGCCTGGGTTTAAATTCTAATTCTCCAGCTAGTAAGCTAACTAGCTGGATGACCTTAAGCACGTTGCTTAACTTTACTTAGAATGTTTATCTCTAAAATGGATTTTTTTTTGCAACAATCAGGTAAGCTAACATAAGTCATGTAAAATAATACCCAATTTAGAGTAGGCATCTGCCATTTTCATTGCTACAGCCATTGATTAAAATAACTGAGAGAAACCATTGCCTCCACCTTGATGTATGCCATCAAAAGAGACAGGTGTGAAATTATCAGAGGCGCCTTTGCTTGCTAGCATTGTCATACTTACTGATATTTTTTAAAATTTACCTGTTCAAGGCCATGATCAATACCACTGACACGCTGATCTCACGTGAGTCTCTGAAGGTAGCCCCTGAATCATTTAGTTTATTCATTGGATTGACCCTGTTTGTTCAGCTGATAGTCATGTCTTCTTTTTACATCACTGGATAGGGCACCCAGAGCTTTGCACATGCTAGACAAGCTCTGTACCACAACTGTACACTCCCAGCCAGAAGTCTTCTTAAAATGGCCAGAGTTACCTTTGTTCTCTTACAACACTCTATGCTATTTCTTTGGGACACAACCTTCACCATTTTCTAAGCACTGTCATTTTTCTCAACAGTTCTCCATTTAACTCACTTGCTCTCTGGAATTCTCTAAGCACTCATTTTTTTTTCTCATGGTCTTGAAGAAAAACTATGAGGCTGAAGGATGCTTTGTGAACTGCGTTTAGATTTACTAACTATGCCCTCTTGACTCTCTTACCGCTAGGTCAGTCCCTGTATCCTAGCCCCCAAACCCTTTGTTGTTATTTTGTGTGTTACCTTGTACTGTCTGCCCTCATTTTTCCTATCCACTCTCAGCTATATTCCACTTGAATTAGGCAAAATGATGGGCAGTTAAAGCTCAATTTCTTGGTATCTGTTAGCAACAGAAAGCAACTCAAAGAAGTACTTCATTGGAAATAGGATAAAAATTAGTCAACTCAATTTAGAAGAAACAAATTTCTCTTTGGGGGAAAATAGTTCAAAATAATTTCTTAAACTGTTTCTAATTTACCTTCAGCCTAAAGTTAAGTAATAATATAATGACGATGATATAGAAGTATAACTTCCTACCTATTAGATATAAAATGTGTCAAGTTTGTGGTCTCACAACATCAAGGAATGAACTCACGAACCAAAAGAAGTTAAGGAGAGTTTTATTAGAAATAAGGTGAGAAGAATAGCTCCTGGATTTCCAGGATGAGTCCTGAATGAGAGTGCCACTGAGGCCCTTGGTCTGGGGTAATTTATACAGCAAAACCACAATGTGGGTATAGCTCTCTGCTTCCTATCTGCCATATTCATGGTTCCTCTGCAGTGCTGCCCTGCCTTGGAGCCAGCAAACTACAAAAATCTGACTTCCAGGAAGATGGTGGAGTGGTAAGCAGCAACAAATCAGCCTCTCAGAGATTTGGAGTCCAGATGCTGGAATATAGAGACTTGGAGAAGAGAAGGAGGGAGATTAGACCCAGGAAAGATCTGAAGGGAGAATTGGAGCCCACAGAGAGAGCAAAGTGATAGATCTCCTGGAGAAGAGGGAGATGGCGAACTTTGCTCTCTCCCTGACTCCCAGTTCATGGTGTGAGAAAAGAGGCTTAAATCTATAGCAGCACAGTGATGGCAGGTGACTTCAGAGGCCTCTGGGGAGAAATGCACCAGTGGAGCAGAGCAGTGGATGCTGTGGACTATAGCAGCTGGTGAGTGACTGGAGTCCAAAGGTCCCCAGGAGAGGGTGATTGGCAGATGCCACTTGGGGGAGGGGCCAGCTGTACCAGGGACTTGGAGCTTATCTCGGGGCTCCCAGTGTCTGAGTGAGATGCAGCCCTGAGAGACATCCACGGTCAGGGACCCAAGGTCAAGCCTGCAAGAAACATTTAGGGTGTTGTGTGCTGAACAACTTGGGTCTCAGGCCCACAGCCGGAGACCAGGATCAGCCTGAACTTCTGCAGAGTTAAAGGCAAAAGAATCACCACCCCACCCTGTTCCTACTACAGGCCTGCTGGGATCATCCAACATGGGTCTGGGCTCTGACTCCTTTGTCTACCAGTGACAGTAGAGACACCCTGAAGTGGACACTACCACAAAACTGTAGACCCAGAAGATAACCACAGCCTTGAAATCACAGAGAAATGTCTCACTTTTTTTTCTTGATTCCTTGTTCTTGTGTTTTCATGAGTGTGACGACTGTTTTTAGTTCTGTTTGTTTAGTTCTTGTTTTGGTTTCTTCCTTCTTTCTTCCCATCTTCTCTTCTACAGTTTCCAAAAGCTTGGATAATCTTCCCTTGTCCTTCAACCATGCTTCTAATCTCATTCTCTTTTCTATTTCTCTATTTTTTTCTTATCCCTTTTAAATTTTATCCCCAAAGTGTAAATTGCCCTATTGAGAGGATATTTACTGTATATAGTTTTCTGGTTTGTTTTAGATTTTGTTATATAACTATAAATCTTGTTCCTAAGCTTAAAGATGGCAAATTCATACTTATCACAGTTTGTCATTTTCTAGGCTGTTCTTGATCCTATTGTTATTACTGATTGTATCACTTTAGCCAAGTGACATAGTTGTTGTGATCAGTTGTTCTTCCTTGTATGCCAATACCAAGACTGTCTGAGGATCATAAACAATACCATAGTATAGTACCAAAGAACTGGGTACTAGGGCAAATAGGCAGTGACTTCTCATCCCTAATAAATTGAAGAGGTAAGATCTTGTGACTCAAAAGCCAAAAGTCAGCTATACCTAGAAGACATGTCTGAAAAGTAGTCATTTCCTAATGAAGTCTTCATACTATTAATAAAGCTACCTATCATAAGTAATTTACAGGCATCAATACAGAAAACAATTTTTTAAAACAGAAAATGAGAAGACATGGAAGCAAGATGCAGCCTCAGACTGCCAGATTGTTCAAGGCAAATCTAGGGGGCAGTGAGGTGGAAGAAATCAAAGGGCACCCAGCTGAACTTTCTGAAATGGTAGCAGTGGAAGTAACAAAGCTGATGAATGAAGCTCTAGAAAAAAATTAGAAATAATTTCTCATATAACTGAAGAGATGATGACAACTATGAAGGACATAGTGAATCCAGAGTAGACACATACTTTTAAAATTTAGAGTAGATACAGAGGATCTTAGGAAAATTATTGAAACCATGAATGTACAACATAGGAAAGAATTGGATTCCATGAAACAGATTCAAACAGATATCCAGGAGATTAAAAATTCTATTGAAAGTATATGCATCAGAATCAACCAATGTGAGGCCACAATATCAGATCTAGAAATCAGGGTTATAGTTAGTGATCATCACAAGAAAGACTTTTTAAAAATAGCAAGAGACTATTAAAATTCAAAGCTGCTAGATGATGCAAAGAAGAATAACATAAGATTGATCAGAATCAATGAAAAATTAGAAGATAACACAAAGGACATAAAAAAAAATCTGTTCACAAAAGTAATGGCAGAAAACTTCCCAAGCATAGAAAAAGATTTTGACATAGAGATAACTGAGGCATACAGAACTCCCATTAGCCATGATCAGAAAAAATCTATACCAAGGAATATACTAGTCAAGAGTCCAGAAATTCAACACAAAAACAAAATATTAAAAGCTGTTAAAGAAAAGAAACAAATCATCTGTAAAGGAAAGCCCATTAGAATCACAGAAGTCTTTTCAACACAAATGCTTAAATCAAGGAGAGCTTGGAGTGAAGTATTTCAGGCTCTGAAAGAAAACAACCTCCAACCCAGATTGATGTACCCTGTGAAACTATCTTTCAAAACTGATGCAGAAATAACATACTTCCATGATAAAGAACACACAAAGAAATTTATGATCACCAAACCAGCACTCCAAAAAGTTCTGAAGGATATTCTACAAAGGGACAACAAAGACTACTATCCCATGAACCTCAATAGAATGAATTCCCCACCCAAGGCTAGCAATTAAACAGAGGGGAAAGATAGGGAACCAACAACAGGAAAATAATATGACAAGTATAAGTCAATACATATCAGTTATAACTATCAATGTAAATGGTCTCAACACACCAATCAAAAGAAACAGACTGGCAGAATGGATAAAAAAAAACCCCACAAAATCCAAAATTATGCTACATATAAGAAACACATTTAACTCAAAAAGAAATACATAGACTGAAAGTCAAAGGATGTAAAAATAATACTGCATGAGACAGGAACCTAGAAAGAAGCAGGGAAAGCTATTCAATTTGCAGACAAAGTGGATTTCAAGCCAATACTGATCAAGAGAGGCAAAGTAGGTCACTACAAACTTGTTAAGGGAATGATCCAAGAAGAAGAGATAAACATGCACCAAAAATTAGCACTCCCAAATACATAAAACAACAGACATGAAAAATCAAATAAGCACTAATACAATTATAATGAGGGGTGTCCAATTACAGTTTCCAGTGAATTTGGGGTGTCCAGGTGAGGCCAGGAGGCTGGACAGAGTCTTGAGATGGCAGAGAGCTCAAATAACAAGTAGAGAGCAAGGGATTAATTGGACACACAGAACACTGGAACCTATCAGTGCACCATGGCTCCCAGCCAGCAGAAGGCTTCCAGGTAGGCGTGCTGCAGCTCCCAGCATAGAGAAAGCTTCCAGGAAGGTGTGCCATGGCTCCGAACCCAGAGGAGACCTCTAGATTGGTGCACCATGGCTCCCAGGCAGCAGAAGGCTTCAGGGTAAGCATGCCA
>NW_004624737.1:32404705-32479788 GCF_000247695.1 Heterocephalus glaber | reverse complement strand
GTTGTTTAATTGGGCTCATTCTGTTTTCCTAATATGCATATTCACTGCTATGAATTCCCCTCATAAGACTGCTTTCATTGTGTCCCATAGATTCTGATATGTTGTATTGTAATTGTCATTTAATTGAAGGAACTGTCTGATTCATGCAATGATTTTTATGTTAGCATTCAAATACTCTAACTCTTAAAGCTCACTTTTTAGTAACAAAAAGCCTAACAATAAAAACACAAAAATCTATTTTAGTAAAATATAGAAACTTTGCTTTTAAAATCTAGTTTTGTAATTTTAACCAAGATCATCTCGATATTTTAAGAAAACCATATTGTGTTAGACATAGAAAACTTAACCTTTTAATTATAGCTAAAACGTTATTTTAGATGACTCATAACAGTTAAACCCTTTTAAAGCTATATATTATCTTTGGGCAAGGAAAACTCTTTAGTTATTATATACAGATAATAATAGACATTGTGCTTATAAAACTTTTTTTTAATTTTATCTTGTGTTGTCTAGCAACCTGTATGGAAATATATTGCCAACTTTAAAGACATCTTTACTCTTACCAACTGGTTTAAATTACCCTATTTTTAAACTATGTGAACCACAAGAATTTGAGATAATATCTTGAGTATTTATTTATCTATAACCCAATTTAAGTAAAACTTTTGGAGGATAATATATGCCTAAAAGTTAACATACAGAAACATACATGTTAACCTAAATCATATGTAACCTTTATGTTATCAAGCTTTAAGACTTTTATTTACAAATCCTATGTAAGCCTTCAGCCTGTCAGGCTTTATTTGGTAATGTTTTAAGTGACTTGATGACCCTGAAAGCCTATACCCATAGTTTTTCTATGAAAATCTCAAAAACAGCCGAAAGAAAGAAAGAAAGAAGGAAAAGAAATGAAATTGTTGAGCTCAAAAATTTCTTTCTAGAGTCTTTCCATTTTAAAATTTTTATTTGTACATGTTTGCAGTACACAATGCTTACATTTGTCCTGGGAAGTCGGTACGTGTACATAACATATTTTAATTCTTTGTCCCCTCCCCCTCCCATCTCCCTGCTCCTTCTATCTCTTGATCCCCTTCCTATCTGCAAAACTCGATCTCCATTATTTAGAATCTTTTTTTCCTCTCTTTTCTCTCCTCTCCCTTCCCCTCCCTCCATCTCTTGTTCTTCCCAACTGAAAAGGATCAGCCTACTTCCTATTATCTATCATATATTCTGGTCTTCTTTAATAAATTAAGGCTCTTTACAACAAAATAACAGTAGCAGGGTAGGCTAGTAGATGAGATTGTAATGAATTTAAATCTACTCTCTGTGACTCAGACCAAGATGAAGAGAAAGAGAGTAGCCCTATTTTTCTGTTCAAGCCTGTGGTCAATACAATAACTTTGTTCACTAGCAAAATGCTTAAAAAGAATAATTCAAGTGAAAAAGAAACAGAATTCATAGTTGATTCATTTAAAATAATCTTCACTTTTGAAAACTGTATATTAAATATATGATACATAGTATAATTTTGTGCATATCTAAAACATGTTTTATTATATTTAAATATGTATATATAACAATTCATGTAAGCAAAACCCCCCAAATATTATCAAAATCTTTATTCCTTGGTGATGGGAACTTGAGTGCTCAATTTTTATTTTTGTTTTGATTGCTAAACCTTTAGTATTTCCCAAATTCTGTTCATTAAATTTGTTAACTTACCATATAAAAATTAGTTTTTTGGATGCAGGAAAGGAAGAGAACAGACAATAAATCATTTTTTGAATATCTTGAAGGTAACACATGCCTAAAGTCAAAAGGTCCCCTATCCCCACTAGTGATATAGCTACCACTATCAAAGATGGTGCCCCCTACTGTCCATTTTCTATTACTATCATATACTGAGGCTTTTCTTACCAGGAATCTCTTGGAGGATTAGTTTGTTAAATTGCAAAATCCTGAGCTATATCTGCAGAAAAGCTGAGGCTGGAGATCATCAGACTATGAGCTGAGAAACAAGCCCAGAATTTAGAAATATCTTGACCATAGTGTTAGCAGGTTTTGGGATGCTGATGTCTCCTCCTGGAGGTGGTTTCTAGGTTCTTTATGATCCTGAGCAAAGAACTGGTCAAGATTACCCAGTCCTCGAGCTGACATCAGGTCTAGGCCATCCTATGGAAAACCTGCTCAAGTACTCTAGAGAAGTCCACGTACAGGGATTTGGGAACTGTTCTATGCACATGTCCAGGTACTTTATAATTAACAGGTCACACTTACTTCCCCAGCCAGCTTTGCCACCTAACCTAACCTCCTGTCTCATTTTCCCCTGAGAGACACATATCCCCCTAATTCATGGAATCCTGAGGGAGTGGAGGTCTCGGTCTTCTATAGTTTCTTCTGGCTGGAAGGGGCTATAGATCCTTCTCTGGAAATTATGTGCTCTCCAATTACTTTAGAATGTTGGGATTCACTGTCTGGGTTGAAGAAAAAAAAAAACCTGTTAGAAGACAATGAGAAAAGAGTTAGTAGTATTGAGCTGCCTTTTCAATGGGAGAAAGAAAGCAACTTTACTATTATGTTTGAGATGTAGAACCCAAATATGAGAAGCAGGTCAGATTTCCATGCTTCTTATGGAGGATATATGGCAAAGAAGAAGGTGAGATAAATTATTGAGAGCTTGAGGGCCATAGCCTTAGAAAGATTACCCACATAAGGGAGCTAATTAACAGGAGCCCCAGTACAGGTGCCCTTTTAAACTGTGGCAAATTAGAGTCATTAGTGACTCCACTTATCTGCACCTGAAGCAATACTGAAGTCCTGATTTCTGGAGAGAAGCCTTGGGTCTTTCGGAGGTTCTTAGGAATAGCTTTCTATTAGTTAGCAAGCTTACTTCATTCCAGATCGCCACATGGGGATGTAGCACCAGAAAGGCATATTTGGAATCTTTATACATACATAGCTTCTTGCAATATCAATGCCCAAGTATGACCACTCTTCTTTGAGCAGAGGTCTCTGGGGGAAATTGACCTCCAAGGCCTTTTGTGAACTGACAACTGCATAACCTGCCTTTCAGTCTCCTTCTTGGACAAAAGCTACTTCCATTAGTGAACCACACTTCCTCAGGGTTGTGGAGGTGCATGTCACTAATGTCCTGCATACTTGCATAAGTCTGGGAGAGCTCTTGTTCACAAGATGACTGACCTTCTGGGCTTGTAGGCATCAGACAGGCAGAATTAATGGTAGTGAAAGTTTTTATAACAACCTCAGGGGTGTCTAAGAGCATAGCCTGATACTTGGAAGCCATTCCTCTCTTAACCACAAGGAACCTTTCATCTCAAGTATCACTCTGATCTGATGGTAAGTCAGAACTTCTAGTTTCTGATGTAAAGGTAGTTTTCCAGCTTCCTCTCTCAGTATAACTATAACAGTTACTTCTCTCAGGCAGGGTGGCCATCCAGCAGCCACTCCATCTAACCTGGGTTTTTTTGTGGTTTTTTTTTTAGTACTGGGGATTGAACTCAGGACCTTGTGCTTGTGAGGCAGGTGTGATGCCACTGAGCTAAATCCCTGGCCCTCCATCTAACTTTTTGAAAAGTATGACACTGGGCAGAGTTCTTATTTTAGCCTTTGTGTCAAGATAACCAAAGTCATTTATTCATTATACCATGTAGCAGGATCCACTTATTGGCTAATTAGGTGAAGGAAACATGCCATAGTCCCAACAGGTAAAATTGTTTTGGCTTTGTTGGAATTTTAGAATTCTCCCCAATTTTGCAAGTAAATCTCTTCCTAGCAAGGGAGTAGGACTTTGTGGGACAATTAAAAGCTCATGGTTAAACATCTGGCCCTCAAAGTGACACATCAGAGTAGGAGTAAAGAATCTTTGACTTGGGGTCCCTTTGACCCTAACCATGGCTATAAATCTGGGAGAATTTTCCAGAGAAGTAAAAACAGAATGAAGTAATTGAATTGGCTCACCCAAGACATCCAGTGTTACCCAGGGTTCCTCAGAGGAGATGGTGATATCTGTGGACAGGGACACTGTAGGGTCTCTTGAGAGCAGGAAGAGCAGGACTTTGGCTGACCTAGCTCCTCTCTGGGAGCAAGGACAGAGAACCCTCTAGTGCCATGAGTCAGGCACATTGGCCACCTCACAGAGCAGGACCTAGGCAGTCACTTGGAGATGTTGAATGCCCAGTTTCCAGACTTCTTGCACTTAAAACAGGAAACTTGGTTGCCCTTGGGTTTTGCCTTAGAGGACTTGTTCAACTGGTTGGCCAAGCCAAATATGTTAGCAGATTTTGGAGTGCTGGTATCTCCTTCTGAGTGTGATTTCTAAGTTCTTTCTGTTCTGAGAAAAGCTCAAAAGAATATATTTCTTAAATAGCACAGATGCAGTTGAGTTAACCAGTTATTAACACAGATTAAACAGATGAACAGACAAACATATACAGTGGACCCTCAAGTTACAACTGGCCTGACATATGAATAGCTTGGGTTAATTAGGTAAATGAAAGATTCATTTGCCTCTTGTTACCTATAGCATGTACCCAGGTAAACATCCAGATCTCAGCTGGTTGTATTGACTTACAACCAATTTGAGTTGCATCAGCCCTTGGGAACTGACAGTTCATAAGTCAAGGGTCCACTGTACAAGACAATTATATTTAAAGCAGAGTGCATTCTCAGATGTATTGGCCAAGTTTAACTACAATAACCCATTTACAGTTTTAAGGTTTTAACTATAAATAGACTAGTCAGAACTTTTTCTATAGGTTATCAATTAGCAAAGATCTATTGTAAGTTAAGAATCAGAAGAAGGGAAAAAAATCCTTTTACGTCTGTGAAACCGTGGATTGTTTTTAAGAAGGGACCTAGGCTGATGGTTTATCTTGTTGAAATAGCCAGCTATACTGGCTTCTCCTTGTTGTTGCTCTGCTAGTCACAGTTGTTTGATAGCCACAGCTGATAGCCCAAACTGCTGTTTTGGTAGCCACATATAACTATTCCCTCTAAAGGGACAGAGCATTAAAGGTAACCTTAACTATTTTATTTTTAGGGGGTGCTCAGGCCAGGTTTTGAGTGTAGAAAGAGACTAGGTGACACTTTTTGGAGCTAAGTATGTATTCCAAAAGGTGAGGGAAGGCCTGCCAAGGTTCCATTCTGCCCTGGTGCAGATGTCTACCTATGACAGCTCCTTCCCATTGTGAAAAGAAGCAAGGGTAGAGAAAGTGTCCCTGTCTATCCCTCTTCTTCTGAGCCCCTAAAGCTTAGTGTCGTCCAGTGCCAGCAGTGATGAACTGGAGGTTCGAGGAAGTGGCCAGAACCTGATTTATCCACTCTGTGAATCTGGGCTCTCTTCCTCATGATCCTGTGACCTTTGGATCATATTTAACTATAGGGGTTTTTTTGTCCTCCTCAGTTGGCATACCTCCAAGCAAGGTAGCTGGCCTGGCAAGATGTTCTGGAGAGAAATCATGGCAAGAGAGAGGCAATCCTCTGGGGACTGGAGGCTGTAGCTACCCTTTAATATCCATTTCTGTTTAAAACTGCTATTAAATTTGTTAGGGTCCCTAGGAATATTTTTTGTTTCATCAATAAACTCATCTGTGCTATAAAAACCAGTCAGTCTGCCCTGTGGAGAAGCACTGTTGAGCAGCGGCGGGGTGTGTGTGTGTGTGTGTGTGTGTGTGTGTGTGTGTGAAAGGAATGGAGATATTCTCTGACTCCAGTTCTGCCTAAAGGCAGAAAGGCTGATAAATTCAGACTAAAACTTTCATATTTATTTTTTGAGAGTTTGAGGATTAAATTTAGACTAGATTTTCATATGCCCCAGGGATAAATCAGAGGTAATAGCAAAGAGCAGCTTCACTCTAGAAGGGTCAAAGGAAGGGAGAAACTCTCCATTTTGGAAACCTGGTCATTCAGGAGTCCTGGAATCTGGCAGCTACAAGGAAGTGAAATACCTTGGGCAAAATGATGCTCAGGGTTGGGGCAGGACAGAATGGTGATCTTATGCAAGGCATAAGAACCAAATTCTCACTGTCTCTCACAATCAAGACCAAAAGCTTTTCCAGCATAGGTCTCTAGTCCTTAGCAAAACACATCTCGAAAGACAAAAGCTACAGTGGACTCCACTAATCCAAGAACCTGAATGACTTTCTTGGGTTTTTTGGTTTGGTTTGGTTTTTGGTGTTCTTTGGAGGGAAGGGGTGAGATAGGGTGTCACTGTGTAGTCCAGGCTGTCCTCAATTCAAAGTGATCTTCCTGCTTCACCCTCCAAAGTGCTGGGATGCTTTTTAACTTTTTGAGAGAGAAACTCAGGACAGATTAAAGATGCTCCTTTAAACTGTATTGTTTTGGGCTCGTAAATATGTGTGCTTTTGGAAACAGCTCTCTCTGGTGTCATATACAGATCAGTTCCTTCCAGTGGTGTCTAGAACAAGGTCTCCTTTGGCAGGGTTTCTCGCATAAAAAACACCTGCCTAGGCACTGGGTCGGCCAAAACCTTCATGCGTGTCTTCCTGGATGAGTATGAATCTGATTCCCTTTTAACCTGAGGATGGGGATTATGTAGTCCATAAAAGAATGCCTATCTCTGGTCCCCTTAGAGATGAACACTTATTTTCTAGGGGTTCAAGAGCTTTCAATTGGAAAAGAAAAACAGATTTTCAA
Source organism: Heterocephalus glaber (assembly GCF_000247695.1). The sequence continues at coordinate 32,473,113 of NW_004624737.1, read as the reverse complement.
GATTGCAAAGAGAAGCACATTACCATTTCCTGACACATTGATAACAACCATCCCTAACAAAGGTGAATTTCCAAAACCTGTCCCATAGCCTCTGGCAGAATTCTCAGACACACTCAATAACTTGAGCTGCCAGCCAAAAGAACCATTCCAAAAAACTGTTAACAGCCAACAAACAAGTCAAGGAAAGAAATACAAAGCCCTGTTTACAAAATAAGATATTCTTTCAAAAAAGCCATCACAATCTTCTATACTCTTAACTTTTAATGTGGCACAAGCAACCAACAAAAGGCATAAGCAACTAGCAAACAACTGATAACAATTTTGATTACTTCCAGAATCCAGTCAAGATATTTAGGAGTGCCAAGAAACAAAACAAACTCTTACCTCTTTACAATTATCTCAGTGGGACTTCCAAAATGATACAGGTGAAATATAACTCCAGACCTATTAGATGTTAAATGTGCCAAGTTTGTGGTCCCACAACATCAAGAATGAAGTCATGAACCAGAGAAAGTTAGAGTTTTATTAAAAATGAGAGAAGAACACTTCCTGGATTTATTTCCAGGAAGGGTCACAAATGGAAGGCCCTTTGTTAGTGGTAATTTATTCAGCAAAGTCACAATGTGAGTACAACATGGGTCAAACTATAATCAACCTATAGGAGTACAAATATAGCTGCTTAGCTAATATTGATCTGATAGGAAAACAAGTCACATAGCAGGGTACATGGAAAGAGCAAAGGCATTTCTGTGAAGAGATGGGTCCAGATGCTCTGTTCATCCACCTGGGCATTTGATGACTATCTGAACTTACTGGACCAGGTGGTGCTAAGTATAATACAGTCTCAAGCTGTGGTTTATCCCTTATGGAACCGTGTAGGCCTAGCCTTCTTCAGATGTGCCTCCAGCCACAATTCTTATATTTTTATTGTTTTGTGCTGACTTCCTTGAGGCCTCTCTGACTGTACATGAATTTCTATCTACCTTAGCTGTCTGTAATAGCCAAATTGTCAATATACCAGTGTGGATGTGACCCTCATCTGTGGTCTTCTATTGAAGTGGCTTTTCTGGAAAACCTAGCACACTGTATCGTGTGTGACATTCAAAGCTGTTCACAACTTGACTATTAATTAACTTCTGAAGGCCCCTTACTATTTCTTGCTGAACATGACAAAGGTTGGCAATGGCAAAGGAGACACCATCTTGTGCCAAGAACACGATCTAAATGAAGTCCCAGTCAAACAGAACTACTAGCTATTCCCTGTATACATTCACACTGCCCTGAGCAAAAGGCATGGAGATTTCTTGCATTTGAGTTTCAGCTCTCATTTTCCTTGATGTGTAATTTCTACCTCTCTGTAAATGCCCTTCTAAAATGTGGTCTCTTGCAACCCAAAGCTTAACCCCCCCAATCAGTGCTTAGAACACTGTTCTCTTCCCATGTTCCATGTTTTGTATCACCTCCCATAGTTGCTTGTATGTAATGATGCTATATGAATTTTTAAAATAATAGAACAAATTACCTTTAAAAATACTTTTTGGTTTTTTGAAACAAGGTCTCACTAAGTAGTTCAGCCCTAGCCTTGAACCTACTATGTAGTCCAGGTTGGCCTCCAATTTGTGGTGATTCTCCCGCCTCAGCCTCCTGAGTGAGGTAGAAGAAATAAAACTAGGTAGAAAGGAGACAAGAAAATTGAAAGTTCCACTTGCAAGATGAACTGTAGCTTCAGGATGCAAAAATTATTCAAGTCTTTTTTTTCCTTCTAAGAAATTCATTCCAAAAAAGTTCCTAAAGGTCCCTTTGCAATAAGCCTGTAAATCAGGGCTTTTAACCTGTTCTTTTCACCTGTAAACTGCACTTGCTCCATCCTCAGGAAGCAGGAATATTGGTGGGCAGCAGAGCTCTACTTCAACCACATGTTGATGGCTTACACTGTAATTTGACAGTGAGAATACTCATCCTAGGTCACCCATCTTGAAGACACCCCCTCAAATGTACCCACTCCAGCTCATAATGTGTCTCGTTTCTCTGAGCACCCACACTCCCCTCGAGTGCATCTTGTATCTCTAGTAAACCCTTCTGTGTCTTTTTCACTTCTGCATCCTGCAAATTATTTTTCCACAATGGAAGTCAGTGAACCTGCAAACTTATTTTAAAGGGTTGGGATAGGTTCCTTATTTCAGCCTTGGGGACCTCTCAGATTCAGCCCGCTAACATGAGTACTGCAATTACAGGCGTGCACCACCACACTTGGTTTAAATTTTTAAACATAAACCTCTGTGTGAGTGTGTGTGTGAGTGTGTGTGTGTGTATGTGTGTGTGTTTCTACTGGGAATTAATCTCAGGGAGAGTTGAGTAGTACCCCCAGCTCTTTTTAATTTTTTTCATTTTGAGATAGTTTCATTTAACTGCCCAGGCTGACCTCGAACTTGCAATCCTCTTGCCTCAGCCTCTCAAGCAGCTGAGATTACAGGGGTCTGCCACCATATCCAGTTGGATTTATCTTTAATGAGCAAAATGAAAAGCAGCAAGTTCAAAATTTTGTTTTTAAAATTTTACTAATCAATTGAACCTGAGAGTCTGGTTATTCTAGAACTAGTTGTTTCCTCTTAAAGGTTCGTTCATCTCTGAGATTGGTCAAGAGGTCTGTTGGTCTTTGCTTCTTTTATCCAACATAAAAGCAGGCAGAAGAAAATCTAGAGTATATCTGAGTCTGTCACAGAAGACTAGCATGGCTCCTGCTCCTTCTCATTCACAATATATGAAGCATTTCACATCTTAAAGATGTCTTGTAAACTCTAGGGCAATCACTAAAAGAAGCATTAAGTCATAAACCACAGTGAAAATATAATCAAATTATATAACCCTCAAATAGGCAGAAAATCTAGAAAAAGATGGAAAGATTATTTTACACATGTATCTTGCTTAGCATTATGGCTGTCTTAAGGGCAGCAACAAGTTTAAATATCAAAATATGAATTATTTGAGGTAGAAGCAATGTTTGCATTATCTATATTGCTTTGAAAGCAAAACAGAACAGAAAATATTGACAATAAAGCTTTATTAAAGAGAGTAAGTGCTGACTAACTAAAAGGCAGGGTAACAGGTGTGGAGATGCAGCTACTTCTCTGTTCTTATCTTTACAGGCACACCACTATTTGTGTGCTAACCAAGCATGGCTGCAGAAATGACAACCCCCAGACTGCCCCAGCAAGGGAGGTGGTAGGGTGCACCTCAAGCCAACACCTCCTTTTTATTGGACTAGTGAAACTCCCAATATCCGTAGTGCTTTTTCTCCTTTTTCTTCCCCATTCCTGAGAAGGGGTAAGTCACTTACAGTAGGTATACAGCAGAACCAGGCAGCGAGGACAGAACTCTATGAGAATCTCACGCAATTGTTAAGAGCTCCAGTTGGACCTGGTGGTACACTCCTACAATCCCAGCTGAGGCGGAAAGACTGCAAGTCTGAAACTAGCCTGGGTAACCTAGCAACTTAGACTGTCTCAAAATATAAAATAAAAAAGAAAGAGCCAGGAATGTAGCTCAGTGTGAAGGTTCTGGTTCAATGCCAAGTACTGGAAGGGGAAAAAAAGCTCCAGCCACCACTTCTGCTGACACCCATGGTTGTGGAAGGTCAAAGGACTGAAGACAGAGCTGGATCCGAGATCTTCTCAAGGGATGCTGCTTAAAGGAGTATCCCTCCCTTTGAAGCAACCTGCAGCACCTTCTACTTTCCAAACTCAGGCTCTTCCAAGGGAACCAGGAAATGGAATGGGATCTTTTCAGACAGTAACTCTAATATGCACATAATATGCTTTCTGTATTCTCCCTTTTTCTTTTACTATGTATTCCTATAGTGCTAAACATATGACTGTTAATGGAATAAAATTTTAAAACTTAAGTAGAATGAAAATAACAAATATACTCATTAAAGTAGTTTTTAAAACAAAAAATATAAAGTATGAAAGTCTACCACTTGTCAGGGGAAACCACTGTTGAGTCTGCACCTATTGAAAGTTTTTTCTTTCCATATTCACATGGATATATACACACAGTATTTATCACTTTGCTATAAAGGTTATGCCATTGAAGCAATGATTTTTGCAGTGTATATATGTGTACCTTTCAGCTTTTTAAAAATTTTTTTAGGTACTGGGGTTTGAAGCCAGGCCCTTTGTATTGAGCTACATCACAGCCCTTTTTTGAGGCAAGGGTCACCAGATGGCAAGGCTAGACTCAAACTTATCCTCCTCCTGCCTCAGCCTCCCAGAGTGCTGGGATTACAGGCAGTCACCACGATGCCTGGCTAGTACTGTACTGTTTTTAAATTCCTTCCTTCCTTTGTCTGTCTGTCTTGTACTGGAGATCAAATCCAGGACCTTGCACATGCTAGGCAAGTGCTCTACCGTTCAGTGATGCCCTCTGGCCCAAATGTTGTATTTTTTAAAAAATTCCATTTATCTATCCATTCATTCACTCAGTTTTTTGAGACAGGATCCTTGACTTACGATGTAGCCGAGGCTGGCTGTGAACTCATGATCATCCTGCCTCAGCCTCCTTAGTGCTGGGATTACAGGCATGGATCATTATACCCAAGTAATATTCCTTTAGTTTTCAAGATTTAGCTTAATAAGATTCCAAGTCACAGAGCTTTGCAGTTTTCAAAGGTCTTTCCCATGCATTATCCTATGTGGCTCACAGAACTGCTCCATAAGGTAAGCTTTATCGTTCTAATTTTACCTATGAGAAAACTGAAGCTCCAAAAAAATTAAGTGACTTGTCTAAGGTGTCATGACAGTGGCAAGGCAAGGTCTCCCAGCCAAGGTCCAGAGCACTTCACAGCCTTTGTGTTCTCTGGTTGCCTTACATGAAGACAGAGCAGGAAAAGGAATCTGTTAACCGGAAGCACAAGGATGACATCTATTCACTGCCCAGACTGTCAAGAGAACTATGACGAGGTCAGTTAACTGTGACCCCAACAAACCTTAGCGTTTAACTGGCAACACAACTGATTTCACATCTCTTCTTCCTCACTGCACTGAGAAGAGCTAAATCGAAAGACAACCAGGAGAAAGAAAAGGGTCTAAGCTTCCAGTAAGAGTTTACCAAATCACACACTCATTTGTGCACATCTTTTTTTAACTGATAGTCTTTCTTAAGAATCGTATTAATGCAAAGAAAATGAATCTAAATATGACTTTAACCCATTTGTTATCAGAATTTCTGACCTTGGGGGAGGCAGTGAAAGTCCCAACTGAGTTCAAATTCCAGCTCAACATTTCCCTTAGCAGAAAGACATGGGAAAATGACTTTCAGCCTCGGCTTATCTCATAGGGTGGTCTGAGCCTCACTCAAAGCAGCTGATTAGGAGTTCCCTGTCTCTATGCTCGTCTTTTTAATGTAATTGTGTTATCATCTCATGTGGAAAACAAACATTCTTAAAATACAAAAGCAATACAGTCTGCTGTATTTAATTTTTTACCAGAATAGCTCCTAAATGCTAGCTTGCTTTCTTTGCAAATGTAACACTGAGTATACTTATAAAACACATAATAGCACCTTTAAGGACAAACCATGTCCACATATGTAGCTACTTTTCATAGGCAGAGAATAAGTACCTAGAATCACAGAGGGTGTCTTTTACCTTCATTGTGGGATGGGTTTATCAGGAAGGGAGAACCATGGCCCCCGGGGCCCTCACCTGTGTTTGAACCGGGCCCTTACCTCAGACAATTCCCCTCACCCCAGAGATTTCAGTACTCTAGGCTATGCTATGTAATTACCTGTTATTGAGCAACTGAAAGCAGGTAATCTAAAAAACAAAAAAATCTCAGCACAATCAACAACGGTTTCTTAAGATGGATGGGCTTTTCTTCTAACTTTCACAAAAGTCAACTTTAAATTACATAATATACAAATGTATTCTTTAAAAAATCAGAATAGCAGTTTAAGCCCTCTATAAAATCCTCTGTCCCTCCTACCCCATCCAACCCAACACATTCATAGGAACCAGTGCTAGGATTGATGCTGAGGCGTATCTTTCCATAACCCCCTCCTTTACAAAGAACGTATATACATAAGCATTAGGCTGTTGGATCTCTAGTTTGACTTCCAATCATAAAAAGGTACCAAGTGACATAATGAGTCACTGTAGAATATTCTTTATAAAATATTTTATAGCAGCTCTACTAAAGGCCACCAGCCCTACTTTACATGACATAGTCCACAGCATGTGAGATGGAGCAGTTTTACCATCTGAACTGCAATGTGACAGATGAATAGATGGAAAAGCAGAATTTATATACAAAGGAGTACTACTTTGCCACAAAGATAAACTTGAGGCATCTGTAGGTAACGATGCAACTTGAGAATATAACATTAAGTCAGACACATAAGCTTAAGTAGCACATTTCTCTTATACAAAAGACTACATACAGATAAATCTATCTATCTATCTATCTACATATAAAGAGAGCAAAATAGAGGATAGATAAGTAGGAAGTAGGGAAAATCTTTTCAAATGGATGGGGGAACAAGAGGTGGAGGGTGGAGGGAAGGGAGATGAAAATAAGAATTAAAGGGGAAAAATAATGAAAACAGAGCTTTTGCAAATGGGAAAGAGTTGGAGGGAGTGGGGAGGGAGCAGAGGGAGGGCAATAAAAAAAGAATTAAGACGTGTTATGTACATGTACCAACTCCCCACAATAAATGTAATCATTATGCACAGCACACATGTACTAAGAAAAAATAAGCTGGAAATTGACAAATGTGCAAGGAATATTGCTTTTATTCCTTTCCAGTTGGTCCTCACTTAACTGACTTAGTAAATTAAAGCTCATCAAAACAAGATATGAAGGAATTGGTGAATGAGAAAACCCGGATACTCAGACTTGAACCTGCTCTGGACAGTTAAGTGTTCTGGTTGTTGCTTTGCGTGTGTATGTCTGCTGAGGGGTAGGGCGAAGTGGGCCAAAAGGAAGATATTTTCTCTCACACTGTTTCAAGTTGTTGCTGAAATGGGAAATGTGTTAGAACTGTGAGAAGCTTATGCTTTTTAAAAACCACCAGCGACATTTATGTTTTGCAGTGACACAAGTTCCTGCTGCATTTACCACTTAAACTTCAGAACACTTCTGTGAACCGGATCACCCAGCTTCTTGAAAGGGACCCGAAACCCTTGCTTCCACTTTTTTGTTTGAAAGCTGGTGCCGTGGCGCTTAGAAAGCATTTAACCATGTAAAAGAAAAAAGGCAATGTTTTCAGGGAAGCACACAAAGCCTTTTTTACTCACAAAATGCAACTAGTTCTTAAGAAAGAACTCATCGTATGAAATACGGTTTTTACCAGTTCTGAATTCCAATCAGAGATACCAGGAACAGACCCCTTCCAGCCTGCTGCACCCGCAAGCCCTTCCTACAGTCCCCTCACCCTCGCCCGAATGAACACACAACGCAACACAGGAACCACCTCGGTGAGAACCTAAGGCAGCAGCTCCTTTTTGGCATGGATGCTGGGGCCTGGTTTCCAGGGAGGAGATGAGATCTCTAGAGGCTGCAGTGGAGCTGACGAGACAGAGCATGGTTCACCCATGGAGGTGGCCAGCAACACAGCTCCAGGCCTAGAGCACAGCCCACAAGGCCGCTGGCCTCGGGGGAAGTTCATACGAGGGATATGAGAAACATGAAGTCACGTGGCAGGTTTAAAAGGTCTTTATTTCTTGGGACAAAGTGGGAGGAATATACATAGAACCTACTTCCTGCCCTTGAGCCTTTTCTATTAGTTACTAAGGACAAACAACTACACAGTGAAGGGTCAGGGATTTAGCTCAGTGGTTCTGCCACCTGCCTCCCAAGTGCAAGGGCCCGAGTTCGATCCCTGGTACCAAAAAACAAAAACCAACTACACAGTGAAGTGGATGTGGAAAGTCAGTCTAATATTTAATAATTTTCTAGTTACTGTATCTAGAAGTTGAATATCAATAAGCTGAGTTTTCTTTTGGTGGATCCTAAACTTTCAATTGAACTGTTTTTGCACTGCATTAAGAGAGTAGAGTCCTCCCTTGAATATAGCATCCTATCCCTTGTTGGAGCACAACCAGGGCAGTCTGGCACAAGTGTGGCCTTTGGACAATCAAAAGCCTGGAAATTCCTCAGAAATAGAGTATTTCTTAAATGTATGCTCTTCTCCACCTACAGGTGTTAAACCATAGGAAGAGTTTCTTAAATGGAACTTGCATCTATAGGAGCAGAAACATTACTTCTAGGCATTATGTTCTCAGAATCAGTGAAACTCAAAATGACCACTGGTCAGCCACAGAGGGACTGTCTTCAGTTGCTGAGCCCAAAAGACCAGATACTCATTTGCATTCATCCATTGAAGGTGACTTTATTATGAAAAACAAGACTTGGATATATTTATGGGAGCAGTTTTACAATCTAACTTCCAGTTATGTTAGTGATCTGAACGGGACCCACTGACAAGGATGGAAAGTTCAGGTCATATTCTTCTACTACATGGACCTAAATCAAGACTCAGCCAGTATCTCTTCCCCCTAATTAACCCTCTTTCCCTATATATTAATTTCTCTTGCAAACAAACCCACAGACTCTTGAAAGCAGGCTATTGAGGATGTCAGGAAAGCTTGCTCTACACTCTTACAATTTTAACTATATTGTACAAATCCTGATTTTAGGGGAATCTTTCTAAGAATGAATTCATAAGGAATGTGGTATAATTTAATTGTCCCAGGACTGTTAGAGAAAAGAAAAATAACTGTGGTGTGAAACATATTTTGCATATATTAATTCGATGAAATTAATGCCATTTTAGCATATAATTAGTTCTTTATTATTAAAGCTAGACAACTTGGCAAGTTCCATAATTCTGTGGAAAACTTGAATACATCATTGGGCTATGAAGTTCAGTAAAAAGCTTTCACATGCCTACAGGGATGGGGTGTTTCATAAATGCCAAGTTTTGCTATTAGTAATTTAAACAAGTTTTAAATATAACATGGCATTCAACTTAATCTGCTTACTACTGTTCATTAACTTCTAATCATGATTTCAATATTGGTAGGATGAAGGTAAATATGGAAAACAAAAACTCCCAGTCTGGTTTAAAAAAGAATATTCAAGCAATTTGAATCAATCTCACCAACAGTCTGGAGAAGAGGTCTTTTGGGTAAGTAGTGCATGTAAAGAAATAATCACAGATGCCATTAAAATACAAGTTGGTAAACAGGCATTATCTATTTAATAATATATACACAGAATCCTCTTGAAAAGCTTCATTTTATACAGAATCATATTTACAAAATGAACAGTGTAATCAAATTAAAAGATTATTTATACAATGCACACATATGTACTCTGGAAGATAAACCAGTTTTGTCATCACAGTCAAGATGGACAGCCATATGGATTTTAAAAAAGAATTTCATTCCAGAAGAATAATACATTTTTAATACGCAATTTTATTTTTCATTTATTTTCCTAAAAATCCATGTTTGGATACTTTTTCAATTATTTCTCTTGTTCAGCCTTGTAAATGTTCAGGTTTCTAGTGCCACCAACTGATGTTAGTTAAAAATTAATAATCTTAGTGTCAAAAAAGAATTCTTTTGTTAAAAAAGAAAAGTTACTGAAAAATAGGCTACTGGAGTCAACATTCATAAGGCATGAATGACAACATGATTTATAAAAATATTTCCAGCAGGGTAGCATACGTTACATTTACAACATTAATAATTTGTCATTTTCTTCCTTCCAATGGTAAAACTTGGTCTAAATGTATATGTAAAAATATTTAGAAAAAAATTAATATACTGCAAAACAAAGTTTGGAAACATACATGACAACACAAATTTCTTTGTGAGAATCAATAATTTACTAAAATGGTAAAAATCTTTTTATGATCTTTGGATGTTTTTAAGAATAAACAAACTATGACAAAAGTTAGGAAATGCGCAGAACCACTATGAAAACAGCAACTTTCTCCCAGTATGCCTCAGCCAGGATTCAGTTTCTGAAGCTTCATGGCAGAGTGAGATTTCCAGGCTGTTACCTGCCCAGGGAGATTAATGCTCTTCTCAGCCCAGTCTAAAGGGGGTTGGCAGGAGCTACGAAGCCCAAAGTCCTGCTCATTGGGCCTCCTAACTACCGTCCCTAGACTATAAGCTTCACGAGGACGAGAGGTGCTCTGTGCAGTCTGCTCATCAACGCAATCCCAGTACCCTGTCTGGTGCCTGACAGTGGAGGTTTTCAAAGTGTTTATTAAGTGAATAAATAACATGATCACAACCTGAAATCACTTTAAATGGTTACAAAGGTACAATATGAAAACAAAAATACTATCCAAGTTCAAATTCATTCTCCTGCCTAATCCCACCATTTTAAATCCTTAAAACTGTTTTAACAGACTAAAGTTTGAAGCGGTATGGGGAAAAGGGAGTCACAGCAACTATCACTTTCAAATTAAAACCTATGAAGTGTATACATATACATATACACACAACATTTCCTGCTCAAAGACACTGAAATATTACTAACTAGCCAAAATGGCCTTTAATGTATGCAATTAATAATGAACATATTGAACAAATTTCTCCACAGGTCTCAAGTTTATCCCTGTCATCCCATTTTCTCTCCATATATTCAATATAGTAACACTGAAGGCCCTCTAAATCCTTACATCAGGAGCTTTTGTACATCATTTTGCTCAGTCCTGACCCATATACAAAAGGATGCAGTAGATACTGAAGAGCAAAAAGAAAGCATTTCCTTCAAAACTTTTCTATAGTTTCTTAAATTTATGAAGAAAAAAATGTAATAGTCAAAATATGGCTTTTAATAACTTCTAAAACTGTTTTATCATTAAACTTCTCCAAATAGTTCATGGCAAATATATTAATACTGGAGTGTTCTTTTGTCTGTAATAAATGTATATATTTTTAGAAGTGCACAGGCAAAGGACATGATGGATCTGATCACTGTTTGGTCTCTATTATATATATTTTGTGCCTTGGAGAAAAAAATTGTAATGTATAAATCTGTATCACATGAGAAACTAAAAAGGTTTAGTATGTTTCCTACTCTAGTAGACTTCTGGAGTTTCAACAGTATGTCTAGAAACAAATGGGAAAATGATTCAGATTTTATTGCACTTCTCTTATTTATTTTGATAAATTATTAATAAAGCAAGACACATTAAAAAAGACTAATAGTTTTTACATCTATTTTAAAAATAAAACATCTTTGAATGTGTATTTTCACTCTGAAGTAAAAAGGTTTGTTTTGGGATGACAACATGTAACTCAGTACACAGAAAAAGACACTACACAGACTTATCCAATCTTTAGTAAATTATCTTTTTAAACAATGTTACGCTGATTTTTTAAAAAATGTTAAAACACATTATAAGGACATTTCCATCATGAGCCCAACTTAAGAGCCTATACAATTCCTTAAGGCTTCATCCAAAGCTCACGTCTCTTAATTGTGTGTGTGTGTGTGTGTGTGTGTGTGTGTGTGTGTGTGTCGGTGGTGGTGGGGATCTAAAACGGAAATGAGGCTTGCTGCAACATCTGCATATGAGCCAAGGTACCCTAATATACAAATGATCTGAATACAATGCAATGTGAAAGAAATTATGATAGGTGAGAAAAATTCAATAGCAAATATTGATACTATGGCAAGATTTAAGTGTACATCTTAAATACTGTAAAAAATCAAAGAACATGCAAAAATTTAGCTCTAAAATTCCCATGATTCTAGACATATATTAAAATAAATACACTAAAACAGCACATTTGGGGGAACTTCATGGTCACTTCACTGTAATATGTAATTAACTGTCAGTAGTGAAGAATGATGCTCAAATGAAATGATTAATATGCTGGTTTCTCTTGGGAAACTGGTTCTTCATAAATATCTTAAGCACTATTATTTTTATCTTCATAAGTGTCAGTAGAGCTAAAGTATTTCCATTTCAAAGTAGTATTCATCTCCCTGTTCTAATGATTGGATCTACTTCACATTTTAAAAACAGAACTGAAGTCCATAGCAATTTTCTGAGTATGTTATTGAAAATAGCGCTTTAAGAAACTAAAGATTTTTAGAATTCAATGATTAACTCAAACTATCCAAATCTGAAAACATGTACCAGAGAAGGAAAACTGACAAAAGACATATAATATGTAATCATTGCTAGTTACCAACAGCTGCCTTTCCTATTAAGTTCAGTTTTCATTAAAATTAAAACTGAAAGATTTAAGTACTTGAATGTATCCCTCAAGCACAGCTATACGTTACACTGGAGTGTTAAAACATAAAAAAGGTGGAGTTTTAAAATTTTTTGTTTGTTTTGAGATAAGGTTTTGCTGTGTTACCCAGTCTGGCTCTGAACTCCAGGGCTCAAATGATCATCATCCCTCAGCCTCTTGTGTAACTGAGACTCCAGGCATGTGCCCCATGGCCAGGTCAAAATATACAAATTCTTAATGTTTCTGTGGTTTTCTTGATGTTACAGAAACAGTGAATTACTGAATGACTAATATGTCTTTTCATGCATATCTTTAAGAAGATGAATCATTTCTGACATTATATATTTTAAACAGAAGAAATATGGAGAAGGGATTTTTCAAAGTCCTTATAGCAATGTTCAGCACTTCATGTGACTATGAGCACATTAAGTTGTTTAGATTCAATGACAGGCTGTTGTACTGCAACCATATAAAAACATTTCATCAAAGCCTACACTCTTACAGTATACACAGCAATGCATCCATTTGTAAAAGGAAACTCCTTTATACAGATGAAGCAAAACAAGTATTTGACTAGATGACACATAAAGCAGGGACGTTTCCAACAACACTGGTTAGTGGCACCTGCTCCAAGTGGCTCTTGCCTCACTGTATTAGGTCTTTTTTGTCCTTTGTTCTAGTTCATGCTGGTGTTTAATAAGGCGTTCTATTTCTGTTCCAAGTGTTTGTAGATTTTCCTTTAATAATTAGGGAAAAAAGAGAAAAGAGAACTAAGTGCAATAAAAAGATTCAGTTGTAACTATTTCTGAATTCTGAAACTGAAAGAGTGATGATTTGTTGTAAATGCTGAGATAAACTAGACAGATGTTTTTGGTAAAGTAGGCCTGTTCATCTCAAAGTCATATTTAATCTTTTTACTGCAACTATGAAAACTTTTTGTGCATACAATAAATACCTGGTAGATTTAAAAATTATTTTTAAAATCCATTACTATCAAGGTCCATACACAGCAAAAAATAGTTGGATCAGATAACAGCTGCAAAAAATAAAAGCAACAAAATATACTGAAATGCTACAATCTTGGAAAATTATGTTTCAGCAATTAACTATAATTAATTATAATGTACGCTAAAGGCCACCCATCCAAAGTAAACAATTTATCTTGGTATCCATATAATAACTAAACTGATTTAATTTTAAATATTGTACTTTTCAAAAGAGAAAAACATTAAGATTTTGTATCTGAGTAGGACAGCTGTCTTGCGTAACAGAATCAGCCTAAGTGCTAGATGAGACTACAAAAGAGGTCCCGTTTTACCATGTTTATCTACTGGTAAGTGAATGAAAAATACAAATACCTTCAATGTAATATTTTTTAGTAACGTATCCTCCAAAACAGCCTGTAATTTTCGGTTGATTTCCAAAGACAGCTCCAGTGTTAATCCACTATCAGCAGGATGGGATGTATATAAAGATGCCATAATGCCACCTCGCCTACTTAAATGAACTTTGTTAAAATCGGATGCCTCTGAAGAAAGAGTGCCTGATTCTTCTCGTAAAATGTAACTCTGAATTATTCTGCAAAACAAATTGACACTTATCAATTGTGTATCTGTAGAATTAAAAATACTGGAATTTGCAAGAATCATATCCATAAAATACCTATCAGGCTAATAAGCTAGCTATATTAGAAAATAATTTTTCTTATACAAATGTTGCTTAAACTATCCCACTTGTCCTATCACAGTATTTAGATGAAAGATACATAAACACTGCTTTTCTATTTCTTTCTCTTTGTATTTCTCTTGATTTCTGTTAATACTTCCTATTTTCCTATTATTAATCACATCTACCTATCTCCCTCCCTCCCTCCCTACTTACCATCTATCTCTGTTTTTTGAGGCGAGGTCTCACTATAAGTCTAGGCTGGCCTTGAACTCACTGTCTAGCTCAGGCTGGGCTTGAACCTGAGATCCTCCTGCCTCAGCCTCCTGAGTGCTGGGATTATAGGCATGAGTCATCACACTCAGCTACTTACTTTTCTTTAAAAAGTCACAGACAAACGTTTCTGTAAGTTTAAACTTATTTTAAATAGAAATTAAAGAAGCTTAGGAAAAGACCTGTAATATAAAACTATCAATTCTGGGCCGGGGATTTAGCTCAGTGGTTTTGCCACCTGCTGCGCAAGTGCAAGGACCCGAGTTTGATCCCCGGTACCCAAAAAAACAAAAACAAAAACAAAAAAACTATAAATTCTTATTTAAATGAATATGGTATTTGTGAGAGGAATCTTGCCATAGTATACACTCGGAAGTCAGAGCTGGGTTTGGATCTCCAGCTCTAGGTGTCTCATGGGATAAATGGCAACCCTGGCTCACTTAGTGATGTGAACTAAGCCCCAGTGACCTAGAAGCAAAATCAGAGAATTCACTTTCTTTCTTTTTTTTTTTTTGGAATTCACTTTCTTACTGAGTGGTTGCAAGGAATCAATGAGATAATGTTATAAGCCACAGCACAGGGTCTTGTACTGGTGCCCAATTAACTACCCTATTTTGTCCTGCCCAAGAAGAAAAGTCACAATCCCATATATCTTTCAGACTCAGAGTTATACAAATAAAAAACTAAGTAAAGCACTATCATTTTAAAATCCAAAATTATTTTATTGTGTAAAAGAAATTAACGTGTACTGAACTCTGTATCACAATAAAGGAGAGACCTGTGTTTTCTTTCATCTCTGTATTCTCAAAACTTAGAATATAATAAGTGATCATATAAGGTTGGAAGCTGAATGACTATAAAAATGATGATACCAGGCAAGGTACCACATGTTGATAGTCCCGGCTAATTGGGAGGCTAAGGCAGGAGGAGGTTGAGGCCAACCTGGCCAGCGTGACAAGATCCCACGTACAAAAAAAAAAAAAAAAATTATGATACCAGGCAAGGTACCACATGTTGATAGTCCCGGCTAATTGGGAGGCTAAGGCAGGAGGAGGTTGAGGCCAACCTGGCCAGCGTGACAAGATCCCACGTACAAAAAAAAAAAAAAAAATTACTGTTTGAAAGGTAGGATCTTGGTGTGATTAATTTTGAAAATATTAACCTTACAATGTGAAAAATAGTATTTTGAACACAGATTACACTACCATAATAATACATACTTTGTTTTCTTCCTAATTTCTTCCACCAACTGTTTGATGTGGTCCTCCATAAATTCTATCTTTTCATTTTTCCGGGCATGTGCTTTCTGCAACCTAACTATCCTCTCAATCAACATGGCCTTGTCCACTTCTGGAAAGCTATCCACAGCCACCGATGAACCAGTATTTTCTGGAGATCGATCTTCTGCACTGCTTCGAGCATTAAGGGAACCTGAACAAAGAAAGAAAGACAGAGGGAGGGGAAGAGGGGAGAAACCCGTTTAGATGTTATATGTAATCTAGAGTCATCTCTCGTCCTATACCTGAGAGACATAACAGAGAGACCCTTTTGTACTTTATCATCAGTACGTTCAGAAACAAGAACTCGGACCATTACTGACCCATGGTGTGTTCTATGTCCAGCTCAGTTACAGTGAGCATTTGAAAATGATACTGGAATAAATAATGTATGAGATGAGATGTGGCAATAGAGAAACAAGTCAGAATAACAAATGTAAAGTGAGATCAAATTTAAAGGACAAGTCATACTATGGTACCAATTCTTCCGGAACTCATGATCTGTGCCAAAACTGATGAGTGCCAAAAGAATTCTTCCCATAAGAGATACTGTAATTAGAAATAACTCGTGACGAACTTCCACATTTTACTGGGCTGAAGTTAGCCTTTTACTAATGTAAGTCTTTTAGCTTTAATGGTGTCACAACCTCTTTACAGCCCATAGCTAGCACTTAAAGTATAAGAAACTACTCAGTGGAATATGTGGGGATTCTGCACTGTTCGAGAGCTACTCTGAGGCTGAAGCAAGTGCCAACATTTTTTCTTATCAAAATGGGACAAGTCCTGGGTTCAGCATGTTTTGAAGCTGATGAGTACCAAGGTATGCCTGTATTATGAAGACAGAAAAAATTATGGAAAGAAGGAAGGAATAAATGTAAAAGAGGAAAAAAAGGAGGATAAAAAATAGTGGGTCAAGTTCTGGAGCTAGCCTGCATAGGTTCAAATCTTACTACTCTACTTACTAAGGTGTGTGACTTTGGACATTTACCTCTCAATGTCTTGGTCATTTCATCTTGAAATGGGAATAGTAATATTAATTTCATATGACTGTTATACTCACTTGGATAAGTTAATGCATTAAAGCACTTAGACTTGTGCATACAGTAGGCCTTATGTGAGTGTCAAGTCTTTTCTACCAACATCAGGGAGATTCTCTTTTCCCAACAAAGCTTTGCTTAAAAACTTCATTATAACAGCTTCTTGGCCTTTTGGCTAAGATCAAGTGTACTAAACCCTCATTTTATAGAGACAAATAATACACCTTAGTCAATATCATACAATTAATAAATGACCGACTGGGATCAGGCATAGCAGTTATTTCAATCTGTGCTTTGTGTCACATTTTTTCCACTACTGTAATAGTTGGTTTTGCCTCCTAATGTACAACTCCTAGGAGACAGTATCGTGTAGTGACTTAATAGCATGTGTCTACTCAGTTGGTCCCTCCATAACCATGAGTATCCCACATATGGATTCAACCAACCATAGGTCAGGAAAAAACAAAACAAAAAAACTGTGCCTATACTTAACACCCACAGGCTTTTTCCTTATTCCTTAAACAATACAGTGTAACAATTATTATACAGCATTTACATTGCAACAGATATTATAAATAACCTAGAGATGATTTAAAGTATATGGAAGGATGTGTATAGGCTATGTGCAAATACTACAACATTTTACATCAAAGATTTGAGCATATGAGTATTCTGGTATCCACAGGAGGCAGGGTGCTAGAACCAATCCCCTGAAGATACTGAGGATGACTATATATAAAAAAATCGGCTACTATATAATGACGACCATTTCATTACTCCTTAGGTGTTAAAATATAAAAGAAAAAGAGGGTCCATACTGCACCAAAACTCTCTGGATGGATACAAATCTGAATTTTTAGATATTAAAAGAAGTTGATGCATAGAATAAGAGAGAGAAAATAAAAAAGGAGGTGGTGAAATATGTAGAAGACCATGACAAACTAGAAATCCTGGATAATCATTAGAACTTAAACATTTTAATCAGAAACATTTTTTATAATTACATACAACTCTTTTTATACTTCAAAATGAAGCAAAGTATATCAATACTTTTTAAAACCAACAGTGCAACTTATTTTTATAATCACTAAATAACAACTAAAGCCATTAGTTTTTACCTGATGAACTAGAACGACTTCCCATGCTGCTAACTTCTTTATCATAGCTTCCATTCTCAACCTGATCTAATTTTCTTCGTGCTATAGGAAAAAGAAATGGATTACTTACAACAATTACCATGACCATTTGCCCTATCATCTCTGAGTTTTAGTTGCTAAAATGATGTGGGCAAAATCGCATAGAAAACAAGAGAAAGTTCCTGAACACATACCTGAGATAGAAGGCTATAGGTATAAAGTAACCTTTAGAAATGTATAGGTCAAATACAAAACACAGACATTACATCATGATAACTGACCCTAACATCACTAAGTTACACTGATCTTAAATTTTAGAATTCTGAAAGATTTAGAAGATCCTCCTAGTACCAGAAATTTCCCTTCAACTATACTCACATATAAAACAACCTGAATTCTTACAGCAAATAGCTGAATATATTCATATTCAATAATGCTAAGTATTTTACATCACTATATTTCACCATATTTTAACACAAAGCAGTAGAGAATAGTAGAGAATGGAAAGCTGGAATTTATGTCTTTTCCATCTTTGTATCTGAAGCACACAGCACAGATACTCATGAGTTTTGAATGAAAGAAACCTGGGTTCCAATCTTATTTGTTAACTGTTGTGCTCAGGTAACCTGCAACCTTTCTGGGTCTGTTTCCTGAGAACTAGGTGAAGGGTTAGGTCTCAATAATCTCCATGTTAGAGGTATGCAAAGCGGGGTCCAGGTACCCCAAACACTGCACAAATCACTTCCCAGGCATGTGTAGGGAGAAAATACTGGAATGGATATTTATACTTATGCTTAAAGACAAATCTTTTAAAATTAAATTTTTGTTTTCTTTTTGGAGAGGGAGAGGAGTAGTACTGGGAATCGAACCCAGGGCATCTGCACTGAGCTACAGATCCACCCTTTTCTCATTTTTTATTTTGAGACAGGTTCTCGCTAGGTCACCACGTTGCCTGACTGGCTCAAACTTGTTATCTTCCTGTCTCAGCCTCTAAAAGTCCTGGGATCACAGGTGTGTGCCACCATGTCTGACTCTAAATTTCTGTTTTTCTTATGTTTTCTCATATACATAAAATAGAATGACACATGTTTAAAGTTTATAAAGAAACACATAAATTGCATAAAAATGCCTCAGCACAGAAGACAGCAATTTATGGAATTGCAAGGTTAGCAATTTGGTCTATGAAAATTAATACATTAAAAGAACAGAAGGCGGTAATCAATTTGGTAGAATACAAAATAAAATGTATTTTTCTCAACAAAATTTGTTTGTTTGTTTGTTTGTTTGTTTTGGTACCGGGGACTGAACTTGGGTCCTTGTGCTTTCGAGCCAAGCGGCAGAACCACTGAGCTAAATCCCCGGCCCTCTCAACAAAATTTTTAATGATTAAAAGAAACAAACATACAAGGTCTAAGTAGAAGAATTTTATACCTTGCTGAAGTTGTTTGGTAAGATCCTTAATATTAGAGGCTTGCTTACGCCTTTGAGTTACTAGTTCATCTTTCAATTCTTCTACCTGGACACTCAATGCTTTAACTTCTGTTTGTCTACAAGTGAGTTCAGTTTGCAGAGTCTGGACTTCCTCTTTTCGTAGTTCTTCCTCTTTTAGCAATCTACTTTCCTGAATATTAAGTAAGATAAAAAACACCAACTTTAATGTTTGTCTTGATTATTGCTCCCAATTTAAAACTTTAAAAATAAAAAATCCTGAACAGCAGAGATTCATCTATTACTCTGCGTCAGGTTTTGTTTTACTGAGTTCCCCAAAATCATCATATAGCAAGGCAGGGGGTCACATTAATGGGTCCATTCTACATGTGCAAAACAACATGCAGTACAAGGCTTTGAACTTTTGGAGGGTTAATGATGAATTATTTTTATGAGTAACTTGAAGACACTCATAATTTGGAACTATGAAAATATTTAAAAATCCAGAAATTTAAATTAGTACTTTTTAAAAAATATAGTGATTCCAGTTAAGAACAACAGAAACTATGGTGTTCTTATTTTTAAAAGTGAAATATTCTTCTTTTTCATTTTAGGGAGAAATTTTAGTTAATTTTATCAGTTAAAAGGAAAAACTAACATTTTTAGAGCATTTAAAATTACCAGAAAGTGCCAACAGAAAGAAGCTTAAATTAACTATAACTACACTTCTGTGGTGCTGGGGAAATTTAATCTATGCTTCTTGCTCTGTTGTTTTAAGAGTTAAATGGACATATATACTCACCAAATTAATGTTTGTTTGTTTCATTTGCTCACATTGGCTTTGTAACTGACTTTCACTACAAGAAAGGTTATCAAGTTGAGACTGCAAAGAATTGGATTCAGACTGAAGCTGTGCATTCTTACTAGTGAGCTTTTCTGTGAACAGTAGTAGCTCAGATTCTCTTCTCCTACTCCCTTCGATGTCTTTTTGCAGGTCATTAATCAAAGAATTAAGACTTTCCACTTCTTCCTTCAAATTTTCAATTTCTTGTTTACCTCTAAAAAACAAAGTTTATAGCTAAGAAAAATTAAACTACTAAATGACATTAATGATTTTAGATTTTTCATTGAGTAAAATGTTTTCTAAAGGTACTTTTATTTATTTATCCAAGTATTTATGAATGTCTACCATATGGTTAGAACTAAGACCCAGGA
This sequence comes from Heterocephalus glaber, assembly GCF_000247695.1. The sequence goes on along the minus strand of NW_004624737.1, from coordinate 32,452,820 downwards.
ATATAAGTAAGCAAGGCCAATAAACATGGCTCCTGCTTGCAAAGATTTTAATCAAGTAGGGAAATTATAAGTATGACAAAACATTTTTGATGAAAACAGTGTAGGTCACCTAAACTTGTATAAATGATGCTCAAATTAATGCTTCAAGGTAGATGGCATAAACTTTTCCTATAAAAAGCCAGAGAGTAAGTAAGTTAGATTTCTGGACCACACGGATTTTGTAACAAAAGTTCCACTTTGTTACTGCAGTATGAAAGCAGACATAGACAATAGAAGAACGAGTATGGCTATGTTCTAAAAAACTCATAAAAAGAAGTGGTGGGCTAGATTAGGCCCATGGGCCATAAGTTGGTGATCCATGACCTAAAGGAAAAGCAGGAGTTAGTGAGAGAACAAAATATGTTCTGGGTAGAAGGAACAGTATGTGCTAAAGCTAGGAAGAGAATAAGAGTAGAAAGTTTTGTTGGTATTAACAGACATTCGGTATTGATAATAAGGACTGTACTAGATACAAAGCACTTAATCCAAGGCTTGCCAAAATCCACAAACATCTGTTAACCAAAACAGAAGAGTTAAGAAGGGGAGGAATAAAAAAGCAAGAGACTGGTTAATCTTTAAAGCCACGCTAAGACATTCACTAGGTAATCTTTGAGGTAACAGGATATCACTCAAAGGTTTTGAGAAAATGTCATTTTTTAAAAAGATTATGCCAATGATAGTGTAGAAAATGGCTTAGAGATAGAGCAAGCAGAAAAGCCAGTGTAGGAACTGTGGCAGTTTTCCAGGTAAGAGCTGATAGTGGCTTGGACTATGGTAGTGGCAGTGGGGATGTAAAAAGTGAATGGATATAGACAGTATTAGAGTTGGTTTCACTAACACTCCGTGGCCGGTTAGCATGTGAGAGGAAGGAGGGAAGAACCAAAGATGACCCCCAGTTCCTGGGTTGGAGTATAACATATGGATGTTACACTGACCATAGGAACACAAGAGGAAAAGTGTATTTGTAGGCAGGAGAAAGGAATCAGTTTTGAACATTCTAAAGTTTGAAGTGTTTTGGTTATTTCTGTGCTTAAAAGCTAAGCTAAAAGGATGAAGACAATAACTCAAAAGACCTATAGCATATTAGGAAAATAACTGGCATCACTCAGGAATATGATAAAATTCAAATAAAAAAAGGCTGACAGAGAAGTACATCAATGAGAAAGAGTGGCCAGAAAAGTGGAGAGGACACCAGGAAAGCCTGATGAAAACAAAGCCAAAGGAACAGAACAAATCAAGAGAGATAAGTTCAGTGGTGTTTAAAAAAAACACTGAAAATTCATCTGGGCATGGTGGTGCACACCTGTGATCCAAGAGCTAGGGAGGCTGAGGCAAGGAGATCGCTGCAAGTCTAAAGCCTGGACTACACGGTAAGTTCAAGGCCAGCCTGAACTACATAGCGAGCGCCTATCTCAAAAAACCAAAGACCTAAAGTTTCTAGTATGATAATGACAGCTTAACTGTTATGCTCAGATGCTATGTTTGCTCTTGATTTTAAATTTTCCTAGTAAGACATTGCAACTGTTGTCTGTTAACATGCTACAAGAATTTGACATCTAAGACAACTACGAGTGGTTAAAAAACTAGCAGTTTTCTGGCTATACTTTATATTTCAAAGTAGGCAATATCCAGATGAGATTATAATATCTAAACTTATCACTCCCACTTTAATACTGGTGTAATTGACCTTCTGGGTATTCAACATCTAAGGCTTGGAGACCAAAGTTAGAAAGGCAACTGGGCTAAGAAGATAGCCAATATTTTAGCCCTGGCCCTCCAAGATCAACAAGGACCCAGAAAAGGAGGGAACCTCTCTACAGGATCCTACAACTCTTGTAAATCATCCAACCTCTAGAGCAGGGAGACTGATGGACCCCAGATGACAGGAGTCAACTAGTGTGCATTGAGCTAAGAGGAGGGTTACTAAAGAGGGAAATGTTCCCATGTGTCCAAGGGAAGTCGCGTGGTCTAGCAAAAACAGTGACTCATCCTGGCAGATGACACAACTGACAGAGGAAAAACTAAAAGAACTAAGAGGCTCTGGCCATGGCCTCAAAAATAATGCCTGAGAAACCTGAACTGACATTGATATATACAGAGAGAGTAAGGTTAATTCTTATTAGCACAGGTCTCACTTTGACTTGGTCTTTAATACTAGAGAGAGAGAGAGAGAGATCGAGAGATCAATTTTGATTAACACAAGTCTCACTTTGACTTGGTCCTAAATACCCAAAAGGAAAGTATAACCAAAATTATAAAGAGTAATTATAATATTAAATCAAAAGCTTGACTAAATATAAAAAGGGGACATTTCAGCCAACTAGTATTTCTTTGTTGGGAACAAAAAGCCATACTTTTGGTACATGGAGCAATGCCATTCAAAATATGGAGTGGATGCCAACCCTAGACTGTAATCACACTACCTGGCTAAAAGATGCTGACTTGTTTGCTCCTGAGCAACAGGCAAGGGCTGGGGTAAGACGGCCAGCACCAAATGGTGCCTGGTGGTCCTGCAGGACAAACCTACAGCCTTGGTTGCCTCCATGGTGGATAGGAAGTCAGACATTAGGGTAACCATGGGTTCAAGGGAACCAGGTTAAAGCCACAGATCAACCAGCTAACACCCAGTCCTGAGGCACTGACAGACCAGATCAGTTTTCCACTAGTATGACTATCTGGGCACTATTTTTATAGTGGCCCTGGAATAGGACTTGAGAATGTAATAGGGCACACTGAATCTCTTACCAACTATACACAAAGGGGATATTTCATTATTAAATCCAGAAGTAAAAATGATGAAAAAAAGGCCATTCTACAAAACCAAATGGCCCTAGATAGTCTAGCAGCAGCACAAGGTGGAATGTGTGGCATTATCAAAACAGTATGTTGTGTGTACATTCCTGACAACTCTGCAAATGTGTCTTCTCCAATACATGATCAACATTCACAAATCAGTGCAACGTCAGACTCTGCCAGAAGCTTTAATGACCGGCTGCCATGCTGGTTCCCTGGAGCAACCTGGTGGGAGAAAGTTCTCATTTTTCTGGCTATGATACTGTGCACTAGAATTCTTTTTGGTTTCATGATTCATTATTTTTGTGAGCTAATGTCTCATATGTCATTGCCCCCTTTGTGAGGCTACCAAAAAATGATGGTTTTTCAAAGGAGAAAACCGATTATTATATGTCTCTAGATTAGTCAGGGCTAGGCAGGGCCAACACCCTTCCTCAGCCTGAAGCAGTTACATGAAGACCGACTCTCAGGCCTTCTGCACCCCCTTAAAAATATACAGAACCCAGGTCTTAGAGGGGGAAAATGAGGTAGGATAGAAGAAATAAAACTAGATAGAAAGGTGACAAGGAAATTGATTTTAAAATTTATACTTTAAAAAACAAACTGCAGCTTCAGGACACAGGCCCATTATTTTTTCTTTCCTTTTCTTCTCCCAAAACATAGCAAACCTGGGTAAACCCCATTCCCCTAAAAAGGGGTTTGCCCATTCCCTTTTTATTTGCAAATGGTCCTCTTTCAACCATGAATGGACCACCTTTTTGGGGCTTCCTGTATTATCTCACTATAAGTAGGCCACCCTCTCCTACTCACTGGACAAGACTAAGACTTGATTATCAAATTCCACAGATTCGCACCTCTCAGAACATATAAAGACCACCAGTTCTCAACTGTATCGTGCCTCATTTCTCTGAGCACCAGAACTCCACTCTTGGAGGGCATCCTATAGCTACTGCTAATAAATCCTTCTCATTTCTCTTTTTAAAAATTAGTGAAAATTCAAGGAAGGCTGGGTCTGAGCCATGTCTGCTATATAAAAAAGTATCTGTTTTCAACGGATAATGTTTAGGTAGAAGCTAGAATGAAATGGAGAAAAACAGAACACGGGAAGTGAAGAAATGAATGAGTATAGATGATACTATAAAGAAGTCCAATTATGAAGGAAAGGAGAAAAATAACTGGTAATAAACATATAATCACATTTAAACGTAGAAAGAAAAGAAAAATCAGTGGAGAGATGTAAGAAAAAAAGTAAAGAAGAAAGAATCAAGAAGGACCCAGAGAAAGCAGAAGACCAAGGGATTCACAGAAGTAGAATAATTCACTTCAGAGAGGAGAAGGAACATTTCTTTCATGAACCGCTGCAGGTGTCAGCAATTCAAAAGACTGAAAACAAGAAGTTGAGAGAACTGTCACGTGTCAGAGCCTATGCTTTCTGTAAAGAATTAATCAACTGTTAGGACCAAATATACAGGTAAAGGGAAACCTCAATTTGTGGAGGAAAGCAGTAAGGCTTTGAAGGAATAGCTCAGAAGATGGGGTAGAAGGCTCAGACCAAAGACACATGGTAAGATTAGATATGCATTAATATATTCCTGGCTGAATATGGTGACCACAAATTTATACAATCTGGATAATGCTGAGGATATTGTAGCACTACTCAGCAGCTTGGATATAAGTAAGGTGCAGAAAAGAAGACATTTGAATTCAACTTGAATCTAGGCTCTGCCAGGCAATAGCTTGAGTAGAGTTTGTTCAATGGTTTTATGAGAAGCCAAAGAATAACATCAGCTCCTAACATGGCAAGCTATAAACATGCAAAGATCTAGATCTAGATACAGCTCTAGATTTACCATGTAGAAGAAAAAGTAAGCACTGAGTGAAATTTGAAAGCTAAAGTGTGGATTTTAAAAATTAAATTAATCTGTCTTATAAATCACTACTCCAATGATTAGGGAACATAAACTTTGATTTTTAGAAGCCATGAAGGAGGGTAGAGATTATCCAAAAAAGTTCCGGTGAAGATATAAATTTTAAAACTTTTAGCTATAAAGCTCTAAACATTGTTCTTAATGCAATAATTATATTTTAAAAATAGAATCTTGAGATAGAATTAAAAAACTGTTTGCTAATACAAACGGGTTGCTCATTTTATACCTTTGAAGCTGCTCCTGTATTTGATCTGTGATTTTCACTTTGTCCAATAAATTCTGAATTTCGGCTTTTTGGCGATTAATTATTTCCTTATATTTCGATAATTCATCTTCTGTCCTTAATCGTTCATCTTCTAGACATTTTGCCTTTCAAATGATCATAATCAAGTTAAACTATGAATAATATCTTCTTGTTTCTTATAAACTATTTTAAATAGTGCCTACATATTGATAATCTAGGCTTAATTCTAAAGCAGTATTATTTCATGTGTAGAAAATATAATGGGCAAGTTATCAGTCCTAGATTTCAGTTTCAGGTTTCTTATTATTCAGGCATGGGAGTTTAGCACTTTACAGTGGACCCTCAAGTTACAACCAGCCTGACAATGAACAACTTGGGTTATGATTGGAATTTTAGTTTTAACTTACGACCAAATTATTTATTAACCAAATGGTGACCACTTGTGCTTCCAGATGGTCTCAGATACAGATTTAACCCTTAAAGAGTTCTGGGAAGGAACATCCTTTCCTGTGTGGGGTTAACTGAAAAATCCTGGGCCAATGTCTCTCTAAGGCACTGAGATCTGCCTGTATACAGGAGAGAGACTTTTAGGGTGTGTAGAGGAGCCTGAGCCTTCAATTGACCAATTTGAGTTACAACAGCCCTCATAAATGAATTGAATTTGTAAGTCAAAGATACACCTTATTTTTACAGAATTTCCATTTTCTCATCTAGAAAAAGGATATCTCTTCCCTACATACCTCAAATATCTGACACAGAGAACAGAGGAAGATATATAAAAAAACACTGAAAATTACTAGGTGATCTCAATTTCAAAGTGGTTACTTGAAAGCCTGTTGCAAATAAATAAATGATATATAGTAATAATATATCATACTCATATTCATATTAGAAGGGACATTACTCTGACAATAAAGACTATAAACACTGGATATTTAACTATTAAAAATTAAAACTGCATCCATCTAGGATTATTAAGTACATGCAGGAGAAACAGAAAGTCTTCCTATTATTTTCTGATAGCTATAGTTCTAAGGTCCAACTACCTTTCCAATTGATTTGCTGAAAAGACTGTCTTTAGATCAAAGGCCCAAAGATAAGTTACAGATGCAACAAATGTGCTATGAAATAGTAATGTTTGGCGAATGCTTCAAAGGGACTAACAAGGAAGGCACTTTCATCTCAACAAAAGTCAATTATGTTACTAGGGAATCACTACTGTAGAATCACTATTGTAGATCCTCTGAGTTCTTTTAAATTCCTAGATAAATATCCTTTCCCTACCACTTTAAAAATCAGAATAAATTCAAAATTACAATTAAAAGTTTTGATTACCTTTGTTCTCAGTGTCCGTAGCTCATCCATACCTTCTTTAAATGTCCTCTTAAGATCTTCTAGTTCCTTTATTTTCGCATGATGCATCTTTAAAAGAAACCACAAATCATAATGCACTAAACTATCTTTAAAATGCTCCTTCCAAAGTACCTTAAAAGCAAATGCCAATACCCACTCAATCTATCTTTCTGTATTTTATACATAACCTAGAGTACATAAGAGCAAAAGTACTCACCTCTAGCTGGTCAGATTTTTCTTGCATTTGTTTTTCAAGTTCTCCTTTTGTGACTCTAAGCTTTGCATCAAGTTCATTTGATTTAATTTCTTCTGATTCCTAATGAAAAGAAAATTTTTAAAAATATGACAATTTTTGGGCCAGGGATTTAGCTCAGTGGTTCCACCACCTGCCTCGCAAGCGCAAGGTCCCCGATACCAAAAAAAAAGATAATTTTTATACTATGAAAAGTGCAAAAGCTTTGCAATTAAGTACTGTGAAATACATATAGCTTACATATTTAAAACTGAAGAATGCTTTGAAAAATTTATCAATTTTGCATAAACAAAATAGCATACTTATGATATATAACAGTAATTTTTTTTTGAAGTTACACATTTCCTTGCACTCATTCTTCTGATATTTTCTAGAAATTTTATTTGAGCCATAGATACTTTAACAAAGGAGATAACTTCCATTTTATTTAACTGTTTTATCAAATCTACTACATACTTAAAATATTGCAGATACAGACACTGAATGAAACCAGAGTACTGATAGTATAATTTCCCACCAGTCTATCTGAAAATCCAAGCATACCTGATATGTTTTTATCATATCCTGACAGTTTTGTCGAATCTGATCTGCTTCTTCCTTTGCTTGTGTTAACTTTGTTGTTGTTTCTTTAAGTTTATCTTTGGTTTCCTGCAGTGACAAAAAGAACCAAAGTTGGCCACAGTGAATGACAAATGGTGTGGTGACCACAGAGTAGGAAAAATTCTTGACCGGGCACTGCACTGAGGGGTTGAATACTACTCTAGCAATAGTATTTTGTATTTCTGAGAAGTTAAAATGGTCTGTAGTTAACTGATAGCCATTAAATAAAGTTAAACTTGACAGTTTTCAGCAAATTAAAAAAGTACTCACCTAATAAAAAAGAAGAGCAAAGTGTTAAACAGTTTTTTGTATAATCATAAAAGATAGTATTTGGCTCACAGCTGTGGTATTTATTCAAAACTGATTTTTTATTGATTGATGCTACAATATGGTTTCTATTTCCAACCAGTCTCCTAAAATAGCAATTTTTAAGGTTTTCAGGGATTACTATCATCAAATCCCATTACATTTTTCTCTTTATTCTTACCTGCTCCAGTTCTGACCACCTGGGACTCTACATATTTTCCCTCTAATTCCAGCAAGACAATATTCTCCTTTCTTCCTTTACTGGGTTCCTACTCTCTGAGGATTTTCAAAGATATAACCCTTACTCTCAAGCTCTTTTCCTGCAGACAGCCCATCCGGTGTCATGGATTTGGCTATCATACAGATTTCAAATGAGTTCAGATATTATCCCTAGTAGCTTCCCTTCAGAAAGTGGTGGATGCTGCCACTCTGCCTTTCCATAGATAAAATCCAAGGAAGCCCTGGATTCTAACAAACCGATATACTCTACGATAGCTTATATGCTTCCCTAGCTGAGTATGTATCTTTTGGACAGCAACTAGCTCCATGATTAATTTGGTGAATTAATGGAGAAATACCTAATATAAACCTTCTGCTCTGCTTAGTCACTCCAATCACTGAATAATCATTTCCCTTTATTCTTGCTTTTTAACTTGGAATGCCTTTCCTTCCATTTCTTGAACCATTTAAATTGCAACTATGACTCACATGTTGCTTATATGTCATTTAAAAAATAAATCGATTATGGTTTATATCGAGATGCCTCTCAGGAGACTCATGTGCTCATAGGTGTGGCTTATGGAAGGTGATGGATCCTGAGGATGCTACAGATGACTTGCTGTCAGGAGGTGGGGCTGGGTAGAGGCAGGTCACTGGGGCCGTGACATGGAAGGGCGTATCTCCCTCCCCAGCTCCTCCCTGCTTCTGCTTCCTTGCTACCACCAGGTAAACAGCTTTCTTCCACTATGCCCCTCTGCCATGCTGCTTCTATGTTTAGCCTGCTGAACATGGACTGAAGGGTCTGAAACTGTGACCCAAAAATAAATGCTCCTTTAAGTTTTAGTGTCTAAGTGATGAGAAAGTGACTGAGACAAAATCTAACATAGAGTTAAATACTTAGCTATATACTTTGAGTTGCTAGTCTTTAATAATAAATTCATTTGTATTAAAACTATCCCTTTTGAAATATAAAGTCATTTGGATATTTTTCAAATGTTAATTTTTAAAATACTAAACTCAAGAGAAAAGAAAAACAGAATTTTTTCTATTACTAAATCACCAATAACTAAACTGAGCCTGGAACATGTTAGGTACTTATTTCATCTACTCAAATAAAAGTAAGAGTCACATTAAAGTGTGGTTAGGTTTAAGGTATTGTGTGTTTCATATGATCAGTCAGTATTAATGGAGCACCTACTATGCACAGGCACTGTTCTATGTTCTAGGGAAATAGCTGTATAAGAAAACTGTCTTAGTTACTTTCCTTGTCATTGGAACACAACACCGAACACCCACAATTTAAAGGAGGAGAGGTTTATTTTGGCTCACAGTTTGGAGAGGTGTCAGTCCTTCATCAGCTGACTCCAAGACAGGAAGACATGGGACAGGGGCATGGCAGACAGGAAGCAGAGAGAACAAGAGGAGAGCCTGGGAGCGAGATACACCCTTCCAGGCCATGCCCACGTGGCCTGGCTCTTCTGACCAGGCCCACCTCCTCACAGCAAGTCAGCTATAAGGCCCCATAAACCAATCATCTTTCAAAAATCACACCTTTAACTATATGAGGCAAAAAACGTAACAAAACCGTAACAAAACGTGACAAGATCTCTGCCCTCAAGAAACTGATATTCTAGTAACAGGGTATAAACGGAACATTTAAGTAAAAGATATATTAGGAACAAGTGCTAAGGAATAAAAATAAAGCAAGGACGGGAGAAAATCTGGGGGGAGGTGTCAAGGTGTTACTAGGGTAGCTAGGGGAAGTTTCATTAAGAAAGAAGGTGATAGTTAAGTAAAGACATGAGCTGAGGGATTCCCTACAGTGATTAAGAAATGAAAGCTTTTAGCAACTAAAAGGACAGAATGTAATTTATTGAGCCAGGGATGCAATGGGGGAAGTGGCACATTAGTAGTTTAAATTCTGACATGTTAAGTTTCAAATGCCTACAAGTCATCCAAGATGTCAGACGTCAAGCAGTTTATATGAATCTGGAATTCGGCTAGAAGTTATCAACACACAGTTTTCTAATGCTATGTTTTCAAGTACACAAAACTTGCCTTTTGTGGCGTCTAATCTAGTATTAATTCTACTCAATGTATTTTTTATCTGAAACATTATATCAATTTGGTCTTTTTTAAATAACTTCCATGTCTCTCCTTATTTATGCTTTTATTGCCTTGAACCTATGGAGTGCAGTTAAGTAGCTGTTTGGGGTTTTTTTGTTTTGCTTTTAGATTTTTGAGACAGGGTCTTGCTGTGTAGTCCAGGCTGATCCTGAATTACGTAGTCCAGTCTGGCCTCAAACTTGTGGTAATTCTGCCTCAGCCTCCTGAGGGCTGGGATTACAGGCATATGCCATGCCTAGCTTAAAGTAGCTGTTTTTAACATCCTTGTCTATTATAGATACTACTTACGCATTTTAACGACCCACCTGTTTCACTACTATTTGGACTTACCCATCCTCTTTTTTTTGTACAGTTCTGTACATCTTATTTATATAGCCTCAATGACTTTATTTTATACAGTGCACCTTGTTTTTACAAAACTATAATTTTTGCTGATTGTTCTGTACATTACTGTGGTTTTATGTTGTTATACACTACAGTACTGCATGTCAGAGTTAGGCAAATAAAAGCCAAGTCATCAAGTTGGAGTTTCTTTCGACCATTTCTTTGTTCTGAATATTGTAATGTATATATTATCTACAACTCCTCATTTAGCAACCAATTCATCTAATGACCTAGTCACAAGAAAGGAACTAGGTTGTTAAATGAGGACCATTTCTACTCTATATTATGTGTCATTTCTGGAATTGCGCCTATTGATTCCTTTCTTCTTACTATGGGCTACATTTTCCTACTTCTTTGCATGCTAGTAGTTTTTCATTAGATGCCAAGCATAATAAATTTAATGGTCCTGGGTGTTGAAGTTTTTATAGTTACTTTTTATAATTTTTTGTTTTAGGACCTAGTTAATTTACCTGAAACAAGTTTGTATGTTTAAAGCTCTGAACACTATAGACACTTACTACAAGGCTAATTAATCCCCACAACTAAAGTTATACCCTTCTGAGGGCTACCTGATGCCTTGTGAGTTGAGAGGTCCTTTCAGCTGGTGCAAACATGAACAGTTCCTAGCCCTGTGCGAGCTCTAAGGACTGTTGGCCCCATTGCTTTCTCTTCTCTGAAACTCTACAGGCCCTGCATACTTTGAACTCTGTCTCCTAAATTCAGGGAGACTGTTGGGCTCTGTTTAGGTTCCTCTCCTTGTGCTGTAGTCTTGAAATCTCCTAGAATTATACCTCATTTTATCCCCTCCCTCAAGAATATAGTTACAGTAGGACAGAATGATTACAGAACAGAACACAGAATATAGCTAAGTGGGTGGGATAAAATGAAAAGGCTAATTTAAAGTGTACTCTAGTTTCTAATGAGAACTGAACCACTTAAGAATGACTATTGGGCCAGGGATTTAACTCAGTAGTTCTACCGCCTGCCTTGCAAGCACAAGGACCTGAGTTCACTCCCCGGTACCAAACAAAAAAGAATGAGACTATTACTGCTAACACATTAACCTCAGGAGAAAAAGCATACTGAGTAGTGGAGTCTGGCTCTAGAAGACCTATTGGAAGAAATGAATCACATTACAACTGCAATACAGGGAAGTAGGAAGAACATGTTCAAATGGGAAGACAAAAAGGAGAAAACAAATGGAAGAAAAAAATGGAAACAAGGCCTTTTTTGTTTGTTTTCTTGAGATGGCATCTTGCTATGTATTTCAGCTTGGCCTTGAACTCACTGTGAGCCCAGGCTGGCCTCAGATTTGTGGTGATCCTCCTGCCTCAGCCTAGCAAGTGCTAGGTTTACAGGCATCTTCCACCACACCCAGCACAAGGCTTTTGTAAAAGGAGAGGGGGAAGAAGGGTTGAAGGGAGGAGTGGGGAACAGAAAAAAGAAAAAAATAATAATTAATATATATTATGTACAGCTACAAATTCCCTACAATGAATGTGATCATAATGTATAACAAATATGTACTAATTTTTTAAATAAAGTAAAAAAAAAGAACTGCAATACAGGTATATCACAGTGTCTGCTGGCCTAACACCCTAGCTTTCTCTGAAGGAGAAAATCTAGCAAGTCCCTACCACTCCAAACCATGTTGCTCAACAACCCTCAGTACATCTGCTGCCAGCCATATCTATACTTCAGTAAGATCATCTTACCCTGAGACCAGGCAGGTGAAAAGATAACAAGGTACATAATCAAGAGAAGGAAGTTCTTCTTTACTTACTACATTCAACATAAAAGGCTTTTGTTTTTAGAAGCTAGGTATTAAAAGTAATTTTAGTTAAATCGCCAAAGAAGTTTTAAGAGAAGGGAACAGTTTCTACTGTTTGATGTTGTGTCCAGTCTACCTCATCAAGACTTCTGTTTGGTAATATGGCATTAAGAGAAGCTAATGTTCACAATGGATACAGTGACCCATATCTACTACTTGGTGGGCAGGACCAAGAAACTGGAAAGGGAACCTAAAACAAATTTACTAAGAATCTCAGGTCTCTTGTCCACCTCTCAAGGGGTAGCTCAGACTACATAGATCATGATTAAATCTTGTATCCTTGGAACCAGAGACCCCTCTCACATCCACTAAGCACATAAAGTAGGTAAGCAGGGGCCTCTCCCAGGTACTGTTCAAAACTCATTTTGTCTTCCATGGTGTTTATATACTCCATATTACCTAATACAATGCTGTGCACACACCTAAATGCTTGCTGGTTAATAAATGCCTTTACTTAAAAGGAATTGGTAAATACCCAGTTTCTACATATCAGGTCAATACTGTTTGTTATTTTCACTTTTTAGCAATCCATAAAATGTAACCATACAGAAATCAGCCTTAACCTACCTCTCTATCTTCTTACAGAGTGTCTGGTTTCATCTGAGCTCAAAGCTATCATTAAAAATGTCTTATCAGGGCCGGGGTTTAGCTCAGTGGTTCTGCTGCTTGTTGCGCAAGTGCAAGGTCCCCAGTTCGATCCCTGGTACCAAAAAAAAAAAGACATTCTCTTTCTTTTGTGCCGGGGATCGAACTCGGGTCCTTGAGCTTGCGCAGCAGGTGGCGGAACCACTGAGCTAAATCCCCGGCCCCAAGAAAATGTCTTATCACCCATTCTTTGAACACACAGGGCTCACTGATCTTAACTTTTCCACTCTTCAATGCTAGTATTTCAGTAGGTTTCGGGATCCTATCTCAAAATATAGATGAAGGTAACAAAACTGATATAGACTTTGATACTGGAATAAGTGTATTCAGATCTTAAAAAGCAACTCGGGCAGTTAAAAATCATTACGAGGGCCAGAGATTTAGCTCAGTGGTTCCACCACCTGCCTCTCAAGCACAACATTCCAAATTCAATCCCCGGTACCAAAAAACAAAAAAAAAACATTACTGTCCACATGGATTTGGAATTTTAATTCTTCATTCTGTACCCAAAGTAAAGGAAAACTAAATGTGACAGCCTCATTGAGTTCTAGGGATTGTTGCCTTGCTCTTTTCTGGCAGTTCTTTCTCTGCCTTGTAGTTTTCTCACACAACTGTGTGTAGTTAGTTCACTTCAGACTTACGGGGAATACACTGTTCTCTATCCTATCTTTGACCACTGTCAATATGGACTACTCAGCTGGGTGTGGTGGTGCATGCCTAAAATCCCAGCCCTTGGGAAGCTGAGGCAGGAGGATTGCCTCAAGTTAGAGGCCAGCCTGGGAGGGAGATTTTATATATATATATATATATATATATATATATGTATGTCTATATGTAGATAGATGGATATAGACAACTTCCTCTACAGTTTTCCCTGATAAAATTAATATATAAATATGCAAAGGTTATCGGTTCTATCGATTTGGAGTTATTTAATGTGGTAATTCAACATTATGGTTTTAAATAATATCATACGATTTGTTATGGCTGTGTCTAGCTGTCCCCCCAAAGCCTCATGCGGTCATAGGTGGAGCTTTTTCAGAGGTGGCTGGATCTATAGTGTGTGACCCTGGAATTGATTCATGGTACAATGCTAGGATCAAGGGCAGTAGGATTAAGGCTGTGAGTGCCAACCGCCCTAAGTAGCCTGGGTAAGATATAAGGGACAGAAAGAGCTGTGGTCATCCTTGTTGCTTTGCTACCTTCTGCCTGCCATGAACTGTTTCTCCTTTGCCAAGCCACCCTGCCTGGGAGCCAGCCAACTATAGACTGAAACCTCTACAAACTGTAAGCTAAATAAATCTTTCCTCCTTTAACTTTCGGTGTCGGGTACTTTGTCTCAGCAACAAGAAAAGTAACTAAGACAAGATCATTTTTGGAAATTGATATATTTTCAAAACATTCTCTTCTGTTTAAGTCACATTTCAGAGTTGTTGTTTTACTTCACATTTTATCAATTGTAAATTATTTTTTCAATTGTAAATTTTTATTACCTCAAATACTAGTCCAGTTACTATTTAAATTTATGGCATCAGTTATTCACTTTTATAATTATAAATTACTTTTCATTATGTTAACCTTTATTAAAATGATTTGCTAGCACAGTATCAATGGAATTATATATATAAAAACAGGTAAGCTGTCAGGCATGGTGGGCACAACTATAATTACAGCACTTTAGGAAGCCATGGCAGGAGAATCTCAAGTGTGAGCCCAGGGTTGGGAATGTAGTTCTGTGTGATACCCTTGGGTTCAATCCCCAACATCAAAAAAAGAAAAAGTTAAAAGAATTATGTCATCTTATTGATAAATAAGAATTTATGTCTCTAGCCAGGGATTTAGCTCAGTGGTTTCACTGCCTGCTAAGCAAGTGCAAGGACCCAAGTTCGATCTCCCAGGTACCAAAAAAAAAAAAAAAAAAAAAGAATTTATGTCTCTTAATAGTAAGAACCTTAGCATCATTAATTATCCTTACAAATTTCAAGTTTATTTTCAATCATGGTAACTTAAAAATTACATCCCCCCAAATTTTGCATACCAAAAAAAATGTTTAAAGAACAAGGCAAGTTTGGATGTTGTAAACTATGAATGATAAAGTTTAACATTTCAAATAATTTAAATAATGTAAAAAATTTCTTTTCCATAATCACCAAATATTTAGGTATAAGTTATCCTGCAAGAGTCACTAAAGGAACCTCCAAGCCCCATTAACTGTTAACAGCATTTGCTCTTAAAACTAATTCTAATTATTATTCCACTGCATTATATGTACTCACCTTATGTAAATCCATTTCAGCTTTTAATTTGTTTTGTGCCCACTTTACTTTAATGATGTGAGAGTTGATATCTTCCTTTAGTTTGTCTATTTCTCTGATGAGTCTAGTTGTTTCACTTTCCTAAAATAGTATCATTCAGTCACATTTTTCACTTACACAATCTGCTATTTATCGGTTTCTTTTATATTCCCTAAAAGTAATCAGTGCAGTAACACTATAATTCAAGTGCTGTATGGCCATAAAACTGATTCAAAGTTCAAACAATAAAAAGGGCAGTAAATGCTATTAGTAATAATGAAGATAATTAACAACAAGATGTGTAATAAGCACAAACCTATCTTTTATGATTCTTAACAAGCTAACATTAAGGTGAAATATAAACTAAATTGATTTTTCTAGAATTCCTGAAGCTTGTAATAGTATTTCTGAATTAAAAGTTAACAATAAAAAATAAGTTAACAATAAGAGCTCTGAATAACTATCTCAGTAATAAAACTCCCTAAGACAAAATCTGAGGAGGATATGTCTATCTGAAAGAAAAAAAATTATATTCTATGGTTAGTAAGTCTTATATTAAGATTCTGGCCAGATTACACTTTTACAAAATTACTTGGCTCTAAAATTATTCATATTTAACACTACTGTATACATGTTGTACCAAAATATAGTCTCCACTTGAAGCATAAACTAATTTTTCCCATACACAGATTTTTAAAAAAAGTTTTTAAAAAGACATATCATGATAATGGGAAATTAGAAGGTAGACTTTAAAGAGATGGCAAAGGGGACCAGAGAGAAGAGGGAAAAATGGGGAGGGAGGGACAGGGATAAAAATAGTCAAAATATGTTATATACATGTACCAATATACCAAAAACTCATTATTCATATGCACCAATTTTAAAAAAGGCCTATCAAGAAATATTTCTCCAGCACATATTTCTGTAGACAGGTAATGGGATGCTGCAATTCCTGAACCGTTCATGTTCTTAGTAGATAAACTAATAAAAATAACTTTGCATTTGAGTGTTTTAACCATGTTATGATTTAAGTAAAAGCAAAAAGAATACATTTGAAATAAGGTACAATAGCATAAGTTATACCTTTGTTTCATACAGCTGCTGCAACCGTCCTTTCTCCTGAGAAAGTTGCTTAATTTTGTTAGTGTTTTTCTCAAATTCCTTATTTGCATCTCTAAGCTTTCTCTCAAGTATTTCTTTTTCCTTTCGAAGGTCTAAAGATTCCTTCTCACCTCTTACATACTTCATTACCATTGCTTCTTTTTCTTGGCGTGCCTCTTCACATTTCTTATTGGCCTTGAAGAAATATGATTTAGCATTAATAAGAAGTATTTTTCAAATAAAAATATATGAAAGTAAATATTTTACTACATTATTATCAATTTAAAAAAAAAATTCCCAGGACTTGTGCCATAAAATTTGAGGATAAAGGGGAAAATTCAAAATTATGGAAAAACGATATGGGATTAATATTTGCTTTTACCCGCTCCTATTCCTTTTACTTTGGCTGATACGGAGGTTATTTTCATTTATTCCTCCATATCTGCCTCTCACTATTTTCTGTCCTGCCCTCAGGAAGAAGACCATCACAGGCCATATAAACAAGCACCTTTATTTTCAAACTTTCAGTTGGATTCCACCAACAGGAGGTGCTAGACAGTAGCTCAAGAATTAAGAAAAGTAAGATCTGCCTCCTCCAGTCACCAGTGGTTGGCCCCTCTATTACTGATTTGAACTGCTCCTGAGTCTCCAGCACTGTAAGGCAAATAAGCTTTTCTTTCTTGAGTACCCGGACTCAGGAATTTTGTTATAACACATAATAGACTAATAAAAAAAGATATATACATAAGCATGTATGACTTGCACACATATACATGATGTGATATATAACCAAAATATCAATCATTAGCTATGAAACAAGGAATGGGATGTAAAAAGCTTGGAGGCAGAGAAAGCAGAAACAGAGATGAAGGAGGGCTTTCATTTTTTATTGCATACACTTCCTTGGTTAACTTTGTAACAATTATCATGTACTTAATGTATTGGTTTAATTTTAAAAGGTGAATTTTTATACAAATAAAGTGACCTCTTCTTACAGAGTTAGTTTATTTTAATAAATAAGAAAGAGTCAAGTTACAATGATAATGAATTATGAATACCTGTTCCATCCTTTGAGCCATCTCTTTGTGTAACTGCTGAATTGTATTTTTAGCTGCAACATCCTGAGCTACTAGTTTATCTTTGGAAGCTTTAACTTCTTTATTAAGTTCTTCTATTCTTGTTTCTAGCTGTAAAGAAAATTTCTTTTAGATTATTTTTATAGCTATACCAAACAGACTTAATACCTGAAATAAATATATACATTATAAACAAATGTAATGAATTAACTCTAATTATAGAAATCAAAACTGTTAACATTGTTTCTATGTCGCACTGGAATTGGTATAAACCTGAAAAGACTGTGATATATCAAATTGTATTTATGATAAGCCCTATACTATCTACCAAGAAATAATTCAAAGAAATTATCTTAGTTACTTCTCTCCGGTTGTGGAGACAAAATACCTAATACTCACAAGTTAAGGGAGGAAAGGTTTATTTAGCTGAGAGATCAGAGAAGTTTCAATCCATAATTGGCTACACTTTTGTTTCAAAGATACAAGTAGACTGAATATAAATGGAAAAAGATAACTGTGTGTAAACAACAATCACAGGAAAGTAGAAGTGGCTATACTAATACCAGACAAAAGAGACTGGAATAAAAATATTACACTCTAGAAGTGAAGGACATTTTATAATGATAAAAAGATCAATTAATCAAAAAGATCTAACATATATCTAATAACACAGCATCAAAATGCACCAAAAAAAAAAAAAACCTAACAAAAATGAAGGAGAAAATAGGCAAATCACTAACAACAGGAGGCTCCAATACCCTATTTCTGAAAATGGACAGAGGCAGATGATTACCAAGGAAATAGATTTGAACTATGCTATAAAACATAATGTTATAGTGGATAACATACCAAAATTACTAAATGCAATGTTTAGAGGGAAATTACTAACTACATTGTAAAGAAGAAAGACGTCAAATCAATAATTTAAACTTCTATCTAAAAGAACTGGAAGAAGAAAGAAAATAATAAAAGATTAGAGTGAAAATTAATGAAACAATAAAAAGTGCAGAAACAATCAAAATTAAAAGGTGATCCTTTGAAAAGATTAATAAAAGTGACAAACTTTCACCTATACTGAGACACAAGACTCAATTACTAGAATCAAAATGAGAGACATTATTACTAAATTTACAGAAATAAAAAAGACAAATACCATGACCAGTTTAATTTAGATGAAATGGACAATTCCTTAGTAAAACATAAATCACCAAAACTGTCTCATGAAGAAACATGAAGCCCTGAATAGACCTATAAAGGTTTGAATTGAAAAATAAATAAATGGAGGAAGAAGAGGAGGATGAGGGGAAAAAAAAAAAAAAAAAAGAACCACTAGCCATCATGAAAAATTCAGTCTAGACGGCTACTCAGGTAAATTTTACCAAACTTTTTAAAAATTCCAATATCTCTACAGGAAAGGAACACTTCCCAACTTATTCTTTTCATTCCTAGGTATACATCAAAGGATAAATGAAAGCATATGTTCACAGAGGTATTAAACAGTCAAACAAAACAAACCAAATGTCCATCAACTGATGAAGAGATAAAAAAAAATTTGCACTTCTCTACTGTGACAACTTGATCGTTGGCTTAATTGGATTAAAAGATGCCCATGGAGGTGACTGGATTGTGAGGGCGTTAACTTCATCAATGGATTAACCCATTGATGAGTTCATAGCTATTATAAAATGGGGTCTGGTTGGAAGAAGTAAATCATTGGGGGTATGCTTTTGAAGGGCGTATCTTGCCCCATCT
The DNA here is from genome assembly GCF_000247695.1 of Heterocephalus glaber. The sequence goes on along the minus strand of NW_004624737.1, from coordinate 32,433,875 downwards.
TTTTCCTTTCTGGCATTTTCTCTCTCACTTGGTTTCCTGGCTGCCAGGAGGTTAGTAGCTGTCCCCAACCATGCCCTTCCACCATAATATTTCTGTCTTGAAGCCAGCTGACCATGGAACAAATCCCCTGAAACTATGAGCCAAAATAAACCTTTTCTCCTTTAAACTGTATGTCAAGTATTTTGTCCTAGCAATAGAAAAGTGACTAATACACATAAAATGGAGCATTACTCAATCACCCAAAGAAAAGTACTGGTACACATTACAAGTTGAATGAAACTTTGAAAACATTATGTTAAGTGAAAGAATCTAGACACAAAAGGCTATCATATGATCCCCTTTATATGAAGGGTCCAGAACAGGGAAATGTATAGCAAGAGAAAGACCAGCTTTTCCATGGGGGTGAGGGTTACATAGATGGAAAACATGGATTGACAACTACTGGATATAGGGTTTCTTTTGGGTGATAGAATGCTCTAAAACTGTGGAGAAGTTTTTCAACTTCCAACTGGAAACTACTCAATCATATACTTGAAACGGGTGAACTATATGGTATGTATCTTTAAAAAAATTTAGCTGGGTATGGTGGTGCACGCCTGTGATCCCAGCACTTAGGAAGCTGAGGCAGGAGGATGGATGCAAGTCTGAGGCCAGTATGAACTACACAGTGAGACCCTGTCTGAAAAAACCTAAATAAATAAAGTTTTTAAACACCTCAACATTAGCTTAGGCACATGTGTTATCAATTTTCCTTATAAAATTACCTAGAGTAACACTGCCTAACAGAAAAACAAACCACATGCATAGCTTCGATTTTCTAATGATCACATTTTTAAAGAGCAAAATGAAATAGACAAAAATTTATTAAACCTCAAATACCCAAATTATCATCATTTCAATATATAACCAACATTTAAAATTGAGCTGTTTTATACTTTTTGTACTAAGTCTTCTAAATTAGATGTGTTTTACACCTACAGGAACTTTCAATTTGGGCTAGCCACCTTCCATATGCTCAATAGCTACATGTGGCTAATGGTTACCATGTTGGACAGAGCAGATCTAGAGACAAATAATTATTAAGAAGGAAAGAAAATCCTGCCATACTAATTTTAGATTCAGAAGTATAAACTTTTCTAAACGCTAGCAAAAGAAAGGACCTAATGTTCTCCCCACCCACCCCCACCCCTTTTTTTTTTGCCAGTGCTAGAGATTGAACCCATGACCTCATGCATGGCAGGCAAGCAATTTCTACCACTGAGCTACACCCACACCTTTTTAAAATTTTTGTTTGGGGACAAGGTCTTGCCAAATTGCCCAGGTTGGCTTCCAATTTACAACCCACCTGCCTCCATCTCCCAAGTAGCAGGGATTACACAGTAGCTGGGATTACAGGCATTGTTATGGGATTTAGAGCTAGAAATCACCTCAGAATTTCACATGATGATAGGTGGGAGGTGATTGGATTATCCTCCATCATAGCTGGCTATGATAGGAAAATAATATTGTCAATACAACATAACAGAACTTATGGGACACAATGAAAGCAGTCCTGTGAGGGAAATGTATAGTGGTGAATTCCCACATCAGAAAAACAGAGTGAGCTCTAATGAATAACCTAATGTCATTCAAGTTTCTAGAAATAGAAGACCAAGTTAAACCCAAAGAACATACAAGAGAGGCAATTATAAAGATAGAGCAGAAATTAGTGCAACTGAGGCTAAGAAAATAATATAAACCCTTAGCCAACTTTATCAAAAAAGGAAAGATGCAAATCCATATAATTCGGAAGGAAAAGGGTGAATTCACAACAGATCCTAGAGAAATCCACAAGATCATCAATACCTGCTTTGAGAACCTGTAGATGGAAAATGGAGAAATGGACAGATTCCTTGATACATATGAATTATCAAAGCTGAATCAAGAAGATATAAAAATTCTAAATAACCCAATATCAGTCAATGAAATTGAAGAAGTAATTTAAAAACTACCAACAAAGGGCTGGGGATTTAGCTCAGTGGTTCTGCCACAGGCCCAAGATCCGGAGTTCTATCCCAGGTACCAAAAAAAAAAAAACAATACCAACAAAGCCCAGGTCCTGATGGATTCACGGCTGGATTCTACAAGAAATTTAGAGAAGATCTAATGCCATTATTCCTCGAACTCTTTAATGAAATTAAAAGCTAAGCAATATTCCCAAACTAATTCCTGGAAGCAAGCATTACCCTAATACCAAAAACAGAGAAGGATCCAACAAAAAAAGAGAACTATAGGTTAGTCTCCTTAATAAACATAGATGTAAAAATTCTGAATAAGATACTGGCAAAGAGAATGCAGCAAATCATCAAGAAGATTATGCACCATGACCAAGTAGGATCCATCCCAGGAATACATGGATGGTTCAACATTTGCAAATCAATAAATGTCATACACCACACGATCATCTCAATAGATCCAGAAAACACTTTTGAGAATGTCTAACACCCATTCATGATTTTTAAAAAACCTACAGAAAGTTGGAATAGAGGGTCTTTATCTCAAAATGATAAAAGCCATCTGTGACAAATCAACTGCCAACATAAACTAAATAGTCAAAAAATTGAAGCTTTCACTCTAAAATCATGAACAAGATAAAGGATGTCCATTATCACCACTCCTATTAAATACAGTTCTGGAAACAACAATCCTCGGCCATAAAATATCTTACCTTTTAAGAGTTACATGTAAATTTCTGAATGCTATAATTTTTGTGGCCTCTTGAAAGAGTGGTGTTTTAAACAGTTTAATAGTTGAGTAAAGAATTTTCATATAAAAAAGAAAGAAAAAGCCTTGGCAAGTCAGCTAGCCAGATACCTAAAGTATAAGAGCCAGTGCTCATAGTGTAGTTTATAAAAACACTGAGAATGAAACTATATTATAATGTAAGTGTAAAAACAACCCAATGCTAGATATACAGTTTTAGTTATTGCTTCTCGTTTGGTTAAAAACAATCTAGCTGACTGTAAAATCAAATCATTTTTAGTATTACTTTGAACATAATTCTATTGTATTTAGTAGACTAATCATACAAACCATAAAAGTAGGAATTTACATATAAGAAAGTCAGGCTATGTAAGAGAATGCTTTAAATACCAACCAATCCTGTGCATTTAAAACATTTCAATTTACAGAATTTCAACTTACACACAATTTTAGGAATATATTTTCTGAATTAAGGTATGGTCTTTAAAATTTTTTATTTTTTTACCTGTTTAATTGTGCTCATATGCTGCTTCTCTGTTTCTGTTCTTTTTTTAAGTTCTTCTCTTAAATTGTCTTTTTCTGAACATATGTCTAAGATGAGCTCCTGATGTTTCTTGTTTTCTTTAATTAGCCTAAATATAAAAGGGTAGTATAAATAAAACATAATTAAAACTGGAGAAGTAATCAGTAGAATAAAATCTATTTAAAAATTAAAATATAAATACCTACCACTGTAAGTTAACATTTCTAAATATTTTTATAATAAAATCTTTTCATACAAGGACAAAATTGCCTAATACATTTCTCAGAAAATGTCCTCATGGTTATGTGACTGTACTTTTAATGCTAGGATGCCTCTAATCTTGTCAACTGAAGAAAAGTAGCTTGGCTTAGTCATCAACGTGAGCAATCGTTTTGTTGATCCATTCATCAGTTATTTTGAAAAACATTCTCTGGCCAATCAGGTATTAATTTTTTCCTAGAAATTTCAAATAAAAAGAAACAGGGTTGCTACTGCTACCTAGTGAGTAGAGATAAAAAATGCTAAGGCCAGGGATTTAGCTCAGTGGCGCTGCACCTGCCTTGAAAGGACAAAGTCCTGAGCTCAATCCGTGGGACCGGGAAAAAAAAAAAAATGCTGCTAGACTTCTTTTAATTCACAAAGCAGCCCCCAGGACTAGAATCATCTGGCCCAAAATGGCAACAGGGCCAAAGTTGAGAAATCCCGCTTTAGATTAAATTACTTTAATGGCATTCTATTAGTTACAGAAATATAGTCAATGTAAAAGAAAAAATTAAACAGAAGTTTCATTTTAAGTCCCCCTATAAAAATAGAAACAAAACCTTAAAAATTGCCCACAAAATACTCAGAACTATATAACTAATAAACAGCTATTCTAGATTAATAGCAATAGCTATTACCTAACACTTTTTGCACACCTATTGTTTGCTAAGTTTAGCCTTATAAAAGTGTTATTATTTAATATTCAAAATAAGTTTGTGAAATTTTCATCATCATTTGTATTATGAATTTGAAATAAAACAAAAGTGAAGCCTACAACTTTTCCAGGTCATATAGCTAGTAAGTGTTTAATCTGAGTTCTGAAGTCAGGTGTAATTGCAAAGCTCAAGCTTTTCTCACTTTTCATTGAGGAACACTCGTTCATTCAATAGATGGTTACTGGGTAGCTACTATGTGCCTTACTATTCTTCATGCAGATAATAATATGTCAGCAAACAATCCTTGCCCCTCTTAGAGCTTATATTCTGAGGAAGAAAATTAAAATAAATATGTAAATATACGTATGTATGTTAAGCAGTGATTAAATGCTATTAAGAAACATAAAGGAAAACAAGATAACAGAAAGTAGTCATAATAGGCCTCTGTGAGGAACTGGTACTTGAGTACAGGAATGAGGTGAAGAAATAAGCAAGCAATGTTTGGGAAAGAGGCAAATGCAGCATTCGTGTTTATTCAAGCCATTCATGATACACTGGTTTAACTTCGGATGTTTATATGATTAAGTGTATAATCAATTTGCTGCAGAAAACTTGAGATAAGAATCCTGGCTATAATTCAGAGTTAAAGGAGGGGGAAAAAAGGAGAAAGACAAGAGCATTCAAATTATTTTTGTTGATGTTGTTTTGTTTTGTTTATTGCAACGTTAGGTTTCAAACCCAGGGTGGCCTCACATATGCTAGGCAAGCATAGGCAAGCTCATTTTAGCACTGAGCTACACCCATAGACCAAAATTACTTTTTATATGTTAAGTACACATTATTGATATACCTATTCTTAATTTAAAACTTTGGTTGGGACACTAGACAACAATGTTGGTATGTTAGAAAATACAGGAATAGAAAAATAGTGAATGGTAGCTGCCAGGGGAGATGTTGGTCAAAGAGTACAAATTTTCAGTTCTAAGTTGAATAAATCCTGGAGCCCTAATGTACGCCACAGTGGTAACACTTAGTGACATCATACTGTATACTGAGAGCTTGAGGGGGTCACACCAGACACACAAAGTATGTAAGGTGATGTATGTGTTATCTAATTTGATTGTGGTAATCATTTCACAATGTATTAAATTATCATGCTGTGCACCTAAAATACGTACAGTTTTGTCCTTAGTAAAGCTGGGACAAAACAGAGGATTGGAACTATAAACAAAGATATTTGGAAATATATGCATTTGTGAAAATTTCAAAGGAAATGAAACAAATCTTTTTCATAAAAATTAAATGAAGACAAAAATTTTTTTTAAATCCTGAGTTATATCAGAGCATCTTATTTGCAATTAGTTTGGTGGTTTTGCCACTTGCTGCGCAAGTGCAAGGACCCGAGTTTGATCCCCAGCACCAAAAAAAAAACATTATGTATTTAACAAAAGATCAACCTAACTTTAATATGTGACAAAAAAAATAATAATATGTGACATTTGTAATGCCTTAATGTCCCATAAAAGTCCCACTCGGTAAGTACAGTGCCCGCCCCTCACAGAGATGAAAAATCTTTGAGTCAAAGAAGATGGCTTGGCCAAAGTAGCAGAGCTTCCAAAGAGTAAGGGGAATATTCCAGCTCCAGGATTTTGCTTAGAACTGTGCTTATCCTACTCTACCATGCTGCCTCTGGTCTGTCAGGCTGGAACAACAACAACAAAAATCATTTTTTTACACACCTAAAGTTAAATTTAACAATTTATAACTTGTTAATTTCCAATAGCCACATTTATAAAACTTCTGGAGCCAAACTAAAAAGGTTCAGATTTTAACCTCGTATGACCTGCATGTGACCCTGAAAACAAGTAACACAACACTGTTTCAGGTTCCTCATTTCTAAAATGGGGATAATAATAGCACTACAGGGCCACAGATTTAGTTTAGTGGTTTTGCCGCCTGCTGTGCAAGCGCAAGGACCGGAGTTTGATCTCCGGTACCAAAAAAAAAAAAAACAACAGTATTACATACCACATAGAGTTCTTGTGAAGATTCCCTGAGTTAATATATGCAATGTATTAGGCACATAATCAACAGCATCTAACTGTTTTCTGTGATTATTAAAAGTATAATCTTAAATTTTTTTTTCCTGGCACCGGAAATGGAACGCAGGACCTTGTGCTTTCCAGGCAGGTGTGGCAGTGCTAAGCTACATCCCTGTCCCTATAATCTTAAAATTTGTAAGAGATAAATGAAAGTGGTAAGAGTCCATATCTAAGCAAAATGGGACGATGCATCAGAAGTAATTTCAAGGGGATGATCTAAAACAGTAGGTATAGAGAGCAGGGAAATAAGCGAGTTACCTTTAAAAAGTACAAGTGGTAGAAACACTAATGGTGCACCTAAAAAAAGTACAGTATATAGTTTATTCGCATAATGGTAATAACAACAGTAAGGATACAAATAGAAGTATTAGTTTGGGGAGAGTATTAAGAAGGGCATTGGAATCTTGAAGGTTTTTTTGTACAGCTGTTTTCGTGAGCAGCATTATTCACAACAGTCAAAATGTAGAAGGAACTCAAATGTTAATGAATGAATAAACAAAATGTAGTGGATACATAGAAGGTTAAGTAATATTCAACTTTTAAAAGTATAGAAATTCTAGCCAGGTGTGGTGGCATATGCCTTTACTTCCAACACTCTTGGAAGCTTGAGGTAGGAGGATTACGAGTTCTAGCCCAGTCTGGGCAACTTGGTAACTTAGCAAGTCCCTGTCTCAAAATAAAAAATAAAAAGGACTGGGGATATAGCTCAGTGCAAAGGCCTTGGATTTAATCCCCAGTGCTGAAAAAAAAGTACGGAAATCCTGATACATGTAATAACATGGATAAACTGAGGATGTCACAGCAAGTGAAATAAGACAGTGACTAAAAGATAAGTACCACATGATTTCACGCACATGAAGTACCAAGAGTAACCACACTCACAGAAACAGAAAGCAGAATGGTAGCCACCAGGAACTGGGTCTGGATGTGATTAGGAAGATACTGTTTAATGGGTAGAGTTTCAGATTTACAAGTTGAAAAATTTCTTGAGATTGGCTGTATAACGTGAATATATGTTAACACTACTGAACTATACATTTTGAAATGATAAAATTGTAAATTTTATTTTATGTCCATTTTATCACAATCAAAAATAAAGAAATATAGAAAAGGGGGGACTAGCCCTGAATATTAAGAGATTAAAGTTCACTGGGTAAACTAATCCATTGAACAGGATATTCTGGCAGAGTAGAGAAGAAGCAGGGAGATCATGAAAAGCCAATTACATATCAAGTAATATCTGGACTGTGGTGTATTTTCCTCTGTCATCCTCCTGGCATGTGGACCTCCTCCTTTCTTTTCTCTATATACACACTCCCCTTAATTAAAAGAAAAGCTCTTTTGGGGGGGTGGGTACCAGGGATCGAACTCTGGTCCTTGCGCTTGCACAGCAGGCGGCAAAAACACTGAGCTAAATCCCCGGCCCCTAGAAAAGCTTTCTAAGTACTGTATTTTTTAGAAAGAATCAGTATGTATGTATTTAATGAAGGCTGATCTTTTGTTATAAAAGAGTACCTAAACCAATACATCACTTAGCTACACAAATCTAGAATGAAAATATAGAATGAAATTAGACCATCACTAAAACAGAAGTACACAAATCTGAGAAATCTAAAGACAGAAGTCTGAGTGCTTATTTACTAGATAATAATCAACTAATTTGTCTTCAAATTTTAATTTTTAAACAATTAATTTATACTGAGAATTTTAAGGAAACATGAACTTTATTCCTTTTAATTTTCTTCTGACTTTCTCTTATTTTTGACACACAGTGGTAAATTAATGAACTTAATTGGCTCCACAATTTTGGAAAAGATGGCCAGGTTTGTGTTTGTGGGAGAAAGATGGCCACAGTCAGGTTTGTCACCTGATGTAGAATTTGCAAACAAAAACAAAATTCTGCCAAATGCCTTTGTTTGCAAACCAAACTGCAAACAAAAGCATTTGGAAACAGAGATACTACTCCACTTCAACATCAGTGATGGCGAACCTTTCAGAGACGAGGGCCCAAACTGCAACCCACAAACCACTTATCATGAAGTCCCAACACTGCAATTAAACCTGAGCACTGAAGTTTCGGTTTGGAAAAAAAAACTCATACATTAACACCTTTTGTCTTAGGAGAAAAATTACACATGTGCCGTAAGTTTGCCTCCACTGTGCCACATTCGTACAGAAATGAAACCCGAGGGCTGAGTGTGCAGCTCAGATGGGAAGGCCTTCACCAGCATGCACAAGGCCCCTGGTTTAAACCCCAGAATTGTTAAAGAAATTTCTTATAAAGAAAAGCTTTGGTCACCATTATAAAAAGTTCTAGCTCTTTAATGAACTTAGATAATTTATTATATTTACTCTTTATATTTAGAATATTAAACTACTAAAAAATGTTGACATTTTTATCAATGATGTGCATGGCTCTACTATAGAATTAAAAGTAGACAAGATGGTATTTCCTTACAAGAATTCAATCTCTAATCCCTATGAAATGATGACCTAAAGAAATAAACTTACTTTTTTATAGTATGTTCCTGTTGCAAATACTTATCTTGCACACACTTTTCAAACAGAACTAATGCATGTTCTCCTTTATTCATTCCATTTGGTACTTGGTGTTCTGCAAACTCAGTAGATAAGAGTTCAGATTCTATTTGTTCCAACAAATCTTCTGATGCTGAAACAGTCTTTATTTTTGAAATGAGTTTCTTGGTGCAGTCCGTATCATAGGGACTTTCTGAATAAGTCTTTTGATTAGCAGCTTCTGTAAATGTAGATGACCTTAATTCTGCCAATATTTGTGTTACTGTCTGTTCAGTTTCACTTGTTTTTGACACTTGCTTTGCGGAATCTCCACTAGGAAAGTTAGCTATTTGTTCAGAATTTTCTGGGCATGTATCTATTTTAGCACAAGAATCCTCACCTCCACCATGATCTGGAACATAGTTTTCAGAAGCTTCAATTTGACAGTGTTCATTAGGCTGACATAAGATTTTGTCAAAGTTTAATGACAATAGTTTGGATTCATTTTCTAATTTGCTGCTTTCATCACCAGAAAATGAGTTACAGGAGTCTTCCTTTAACTCGGGTGTTTTTCCAATATGTTTCTCAGAAGGAATGGAGGCTATGTGCTCGGTCTCCGACATGCTGACTGGTACCAATTCACTTTGCATTTCTTCAAATCCACTCCTGATTTTTGTTTTACATCTAAGAAATTAAAACATCAAAATTTAAAAGTTTTTAAACCAAAACTTCATAAATCTTTGCACACACTCCATGATACAGAATAACTAAGATCACAAATTTTATCAGTAATAAATCATTAATGAAAGCTTTCCCTTGAGAAAAAAGACTAAGACAGTCAAGCCAAGTTGCATATAACCAGCAAGGCCACTGCAAAGTCTGTCTCTCCTCCTCCTCTTCATTCAGCCAAGTTCACTAATTAATTTCTGTTTCAGTCTGGCATTCCCCAGATCATCCCTTTAGGACATTAGATAGAGAATATTTGTAACGTAAAGTATTAGTGCTAAAATATATGTAGAATTTCTTTAACTCTGTGAGGGAAAAGAAAACAGCAAGACCTGTAAGACAAATATTAGAGAAAGAAGGCAGCAATGAAACGCACTGGAAGCAAAGAAAGGCAAGATAACAAAACAATGTACTTTGATGATGATAAAAATGTACTGAGAAAGAAAACTAAACAATAACAAGACATAACTACCTATAGCTCATAGGCCTAGCTCCAAAGGATCCCAGATAGGAATTAGTTTTTCATACAGGCAGGATCCAGGAAGTACCATGGTGATTTTCAAACATTCTCATCAGGAATAAAACAATGTTTGGTGCAAATCAAACAGAGCCCATATGCACTGCCTAGGTCAATAAAAGCACCATTAAAAATTAATTTGATAAGATTAGAATAATTTTGGTATCATTTATATAGGTTAGTAATTCAACTACCTTATAATTAGTCAACTTCAAATATTACCCTGTATAAATATAAAATCTCAGAATGATGTTTGACTTGCCAACCTCTTTGTCAGGTATCAACAAAGCATATACAGGATAGATGAATTATCAAAGCTATATGAAGTTACATTAAAAAGTAGCCAGATAAGGGCCGGGGATTTAGCTCAGTGGTTCCACCGCCTGTCTCGCAAGCACAAGGTCCCAAGTTTGATCCCCAGTACCCATCCCCTCGAAAAAAATAGCCAGATAATTGTTTGGACAGCAAGTAGGACAGAATTCCAGATGAGAGATACACAAATGGAAAACAAAAAAAGAGTAAAATTTTGCATAACAGAAAGTTGCATGTTTATATCAGCTTGTGATGAAGATGGTGGTCAGAGAATACTAAGCAAACACGAATTTTGTTAATAAGGACAAATTATAAACCTTAAGACTTGTATACTTGATTATACTATAGTTCCTAGCACAGAGGTTCTGAAAGATTGCTCAAATGAAAATCTTTTTCTGCTCTTTTTTTTTGAGATAGAGTCTCACTATGCAGTTCAGGCTGGCCTGGAACTTGCAGTGATCCTCCTGCCTCAGCCTCAGGTGCCGGGATTACAGGCATGGGCCACCATACCCAGCTGTCAAATTAAAATCTATAAGCACAGAAATGATGTGATAAAGTTAGTATTTGAGAAACATTATTCTAGGAATGCAGAAAATTAGACAAAGACAAGTCTGTCTGGTAAGCATCCCTGTCTGTCAATTTAGACTGTGCTTTGGGGCATGGATTGATAAAGCCACTGACCTTAGTACTCTACTTATCTGCATTACATTTATTTCAAAGAAACTAAACAGAAATTATCATTATCTTGATGTGTGTATTTTATAACCAAGCCAAAGCTCACACTGGTATTAAAGGCTTGGTTTAGAAAATACAAATATACACAGTAAGTAAATAAAAAGCCTCAGATGTATGGTATCTATGGTAAAGTAAAATGGGTTTCAAACAGAGACACTGACCACTACCTTACCTATAGTAATGCACTTTAAGAAACAACTTGTGAATGTGTTGCTGATGAAATCAATTTAGAAATCAATCCAAAAACGAAGCAGTCTTAAACATAACTAGTTAATGCTATTCCAACAGAAATGGAGCCCAAAGCAGTCAAAAAGAAATGGGTAGGAGATAAAAGAATCTTTTTAAGGGAGAATAAGACTATAAAGGTATTGTAACTCCCCAGCATATAGCAACTGAGAAGAAACTTTATCAATGACTTGAAGGCTCCTATCTGTGTGTCATGATTTGTCAACAGAAAAACACTAAGCAAATATTGGTTTATTAGCCTCTCACATGAACCCAGAGTTCAGTCCTAGTATTTTCTCCTCCTAGAATTCGTCAACTTAGATAATTAGAAGCTACAACTCACAGCTGATGCCTACACAATTATTTTCAGTCCTGTGTCCTTGAGTTACAGATACCTACTTATTTATCTCCTCTTTATTCTATGTCTGTCCCTGTATTAAAGTTTCTCTGAGTACAGGCATTTCCACTGGAAATTTCTCCATAATCTCAAACTCAAAACAGCCAATCCAAAATCATAATTATAGTTCTATAATTAAGTACCCCCAGCTAATCTTTTCTATTCTGTCAATGGTATCATTTTTCTTAGTCATCTGATGTCTTCCTTTAATTTGTCCTCATATTCTCTTAACAATTCTACGTCTTCTACATTTCTATTGTTACCATCCCCTACTTGGAACATATCCAGGCCTCTGGTCACCTTGTATGACATTTAACTGTTGATTTGTCAATTTCCCTCCATCTCCTGTTTTCCTGTGTACAACTCTAAATAAAGGAGCAAGGTTAATACCAAGCACAGGTTACTTGGGAGAGCCCAGGGGTGAGACAGCATCAGATCAAGTAGCAGGCCATCCAATCCAGAGAAGAGGGTTAAAGTGTGAAGATTCTGGCTCTGCCAAACAGAGAGAAGCTACTTTCTGAAGAAGGTCTTCAGTGGCAGAAAGACCCAGGAGCTATAACACTGCCCCTACAACATCTACACACATCACAGATCACCATAAAAAGCAGCCAGATGAGGGGCTGGGATTTAGCCCAATGGCACCTCGCCTGCCTCGGAAGCACAAGTTCCTGAGTTCGATTCCCTTACCAAGGGAAAAAAAAAAAGCAGCTAGATGAACCAGAGAGAAGCCAGGGTTATTTCTCCCCTCTTTAAAAGATTCAGGTAAAAAAAGCTCTGCCTCTGCAGGCTGCTGTCTTCCCCCAACTCCTCAAGGGCTTGTCAGAGAAAGGGGTCTGAACCAGTCTTGGAGTCAAATCACACCTCTTCAAGCCAAGGAGCTGGGAACTTCAGTTTTCTTTAAGAAGAGGAATAAGTTTGTGATTACATTTTGTTGTTGTTGTTGTTGCTTGTTTTTGCTTTTTAAATGACAGGGACCTGTCCTAATCCTGTGGTCATCAAAAGTAGCAGAAATGTTATAAGATCAGAGCATAGGAGAGTGTACTTCAGAAGAAAGGGGACAGGCTGGGAGTGTCTTACACAGTCTTCTTACTAGAGACTCATTAAAAAAAATTTTTTTTAAAGCCAGGTATGGTGGAGCATGCCTGTAATCCTAGCACTCGAGACTGAGACAGTAGGATCACTGTAAGTTCGAGGCCAGCTTGAACTATACAGTGAGACTCTGACTCAAAAAAAAAAAAAAGATTCATTAAAAAAATAGAGCTGGAGAATGGTACAGTGTTTGCCTAGCATGTGTGAGGTCCTGAATGTGTTCCCCAGCAGCACAAAAAATAAAGCAAATAAAAACATGTAAAATCTTTTCATTTGTACACCCCTGAGCTGAGATTACTCAGCAAGCCATTTACAGTTGTACTACTTTTCCAATCTTATCTACTAACACATACCTAAAATCCTAGTGCTTCACTCTAATAAACTAATCCCACGAGTCTACTCAAGATTCATCTAAATAATCTACACATCATTTCCATGATGTTATCTCCATCTAAAATATTTTTCCCTTCTGGCTATCTAGAGACTAATCACATTTAATGACATGACTGATTCTAAGGCCATATCTTCCTCCAAATTTTCCCTCATCACACATACAAAAATGATATGTAAAATTAAAACATAATGCATTTATACTCATCAAGCAGATGGAGCCTTTCTTAGGACATATTTGAACAGGCAGTCTTCCACCTTTTAAATGAGTTCTGTTCTTGCAGAAGTGAATCAAAGTCCTTAAGTTTCAAGCAACATAATGGTAATAATAAATAGATAAATCTGACAAATAAATTGACTACATTTATACTCATTGTTGGAAATGTTCAGCAGGGGTTCTCAATGATGGTGGGACCCACTGAGTTTACATAATGACCCGGGACCCAAACAGCGATTAAGAGGTAACAGGTACTAAGCAGATTTAATAATCTGTAAGACAGTGCGGAACAACAAAAATTTACCTTATACCCTGCTCAATATTCTTCTGGGGGCAAAGGGGAGTATCCTACTTTATTAAGTTTAGAATACCCTGTAATTTAAAAAAGGCTAAATTTGGGCTGGGGATTTAGCTCAGTGGTTCTGGGCGGAAGGACCCGAGTTCGATCTCCGGTACCAAAAAGAAAGACTAAATTTAACCTCAAAAGTTAAGTATTTTCTATACCTTCTATCAGTAATATGCCCATGACCTTTGAAAAAGTCTTCAAACATTAGTCACAAAATTGCTCTTAATTCAAGTGTTTATTTTTCCCAGAGCTGTTTCTGACACAGTACTACAGGACCAATTCACACTTCAAAACTTTCAGTAGGTGAGAACTGGTTTCGCTCTTACTGGAGCTCATCAGCTGTAGGCAACTGGTCAAGAAACATTTTTTATTTGCCATAAAGCCAAGCATTACCTCTTTTGGATTTGTTCCTTAATGAAGGAAATTGCATTTCTATAAAATTATTTCCGTATACAAAAGCTATATAAGTGGGAGCATTGTTTTTAATAGTTTTTAGTTCTGTTCCGTTTTTCTTCTAATTAGCACTATACAACCAGAAAACTTCAGGGTTACTTTAAAAACCACAAATCAAATAAATCCAATCTACAGATATTTGGTAACAGATTATCAAATAAACAAGGCTCAAAGGTATCAAGTTAGAAATAATTCCCAAAGTAAATATTAATTCATTCATTCACTAAATATGTACTGAGCATCTGTTTTGCACAAGCTTTGTTTTAGGTGGTGGGAACATTGCAGTAATAAAATGTACAGTGGACCAATACATAAGTACTACATTAAATCTTTTACTCATTAATGTTCTGCGGCCAATAAACATTAAAACATTATAGTTTATACAGCATGTATTTTAATGTTAAGTAGTTTAAGATCTGTCAGTGTTCCACCAGAAACTATAAGGAAAAAAAAAGGTCAAGTGCTTTTAAGTCCAATAGAAAAGCCTGAGTTAGTTCGGCATAGTATTTTACACAACAAACTACAAGTTTTAAATTATAAATAGTACCATTCAGGTCCCCCAAATAATACAGCTACATACTTCTCAAATAATATGAATCAAATAAGCAAAAGGTGCCTGTGAGACCTGTCCTGTTCTCCAAAATAATGGTTTGCTGTCTAACTGTAGGAAAGTGTAAACAAATCAAGAGGCTTTTTACATATTTCGCAAATCCATTTTGAAAGTAGCATACACAAAAGAATAGTAAGATTCTGACATGGCAGTTAAAGTCAGAAGCAGTCTGGGCTCAGCAGCTCACGCCTATAACCCAACACTTAGGGAGGGTGATGCAGGAGTATCACAAGTTCAAGCCCAACCTGGGCAACTTGGTAATTTTGTCTCAAAACTTAAAAACAGAAATAAAAAGGGCTGGGATATGGGGGGGTGGGCAGAAGCAAAAGCCAAATTGTAAAAAACCACTCATACAGTCTGGTATCATCTGCTCACAACCCCCAAGTAACTTGTTTTCATACAGTATACATAAACTTTAAAAAGAAATCTTGGTTAAAAATTTTTTAAATAAAACAAAAAAGAACCTATAGTACACAAAATCCCTTGTTTCCTATGATGAAAATACCTGACACCAAAATTTCATGTAAGATGAATTTATACCAATCAAATTCTACTTTTAGTTTTTGGTACCGGGGATCAAACTCAGGTCCTTGTGCCTGCTGAGCAGGCAGCGAAACCACTGAGTTAAATCCCCAGCCCTCAAATTCTACTTTTAAAAGATAAACACTGAGCTATTTCAAAGAACTATAGTTCTACAATCTACAAAAAGGAAGAAAAAACTTTTTTTCTGGTACTGGGGATGGAACTCGGGACCTTGCGCTTACAATGTAAGCACAGCGCCACTGAGCTAAATCCCCACCCCAAGAAAGAACTTTTAAAGTACAGTAGTCACATACTAAGCTTTGGTGTAAAATTTAACTTTACTTTATTGCATTTCCTTTATGTGCAACATGCCATTTTAAAAAGTTCCTTCAGTTTACCACTTTGAAAAGTGTTACATGAGGCCAAACTCAATTATCCCTGTAGGGATTCTTTAGCTTTCCACCTAAGACTCAGGCTAGTGTGAATTTTATGATATGTACATTATATCGCATACACACAGAGATGTTTTTTAAAAAGACTCAGCGTAATAGACGCAGCAGGAACCCCAATCAGCTACTAACTCCTCTGACAAGATAACAAGAAAAAGAAATGGTGGGCCATCAAGAGTCCAGGAGAAAGAGGGCCCTATATCACATTATTAAGTTATGTATGTCATATTATTGGTTTGGTATATTAGATCCATACAATTTACATACCTCTAATAACTTGTTAAATATTATGCCAGAAAGTAATTGATATAGAATTTGAAGTTGAAGCTATGTGTAAAGATCTCATCATTTGTACTTTAATGAACTTAAGAAAATATTAAAGTATTTTCAGTAACTTTCTTCCAAATCTGGAAACTAAAAGGAGGATAAAATGAAAAGATAATAACTAAATACAAGTTCCAAGTTTGCTTTACACTAAAGAGTTTTGGTTAATATTTACAATTTGAAGCTACTTTTAACCTGGGTTTGGTTAATTTGATGTGACAGTTTCAAAAAAAGTTAAATTATTCATTAGCACTTACTATGTAATACTATAGTAGATGCTTTAGTTTATGGATGAAGAACTCTTAGTAACAGACAAATGCCTCTTGGTATCTTATTACACCTTTACTCCATTTTTTTCTTTTGTTTACTTCTTAGCTCAAATATTTTTAAATCTCAGTAGCTGAGAAAATTCAAAGAAGAAGTATAAAAAAAATCAGAAAATGGTTTGTAGATTTTATCTATGATCACACTTCTGTCCCTAAAATGAATACTAAATATAACATTCACAATATATTGTAAGCCTATTTATGTCAAGGGAACATTAAAAAATTGGCTTTACTTAAAAGACAGAGATAAAAGAGCTGGAGGTCTCAAGGCATGCCTATAATCCCAGCACTCAAGAGGCTGACACAGGAGGATCACTGTGAAGTTCAAGGTCTTTCTGAATACATAGCTAGATTCTGTCTCAAAAAAATCATAAAAGAAAAACTTACATTTTATTAAAAGAAAAAACCCAGAACTTCAAGTTAAGGATTCTTACTTTAACTTGAAACTATTAGGTGACTTTGGGAAGCTAGGGCATATTACCTATCATTTTACAAAGGGAAAGATGGTTTTCTAAATTTCTAACTACAGCTGCTTTCATGCTTCAATCTACTATGTCTTCCCTAAAAAGTTGAATGCACTGCACTGGTTTACAATGTCAGCATGTAGCTATAAACATATGATTTTTAAATGAATATACTAAGAAATTATAATTAGCTATGCTGGCATTGTACAGCATCAAAGGGCTGCCCTTTATGGATGAAGGAACTCAAAGGTTAGAATGGTCACTGTGCCACATGCCAGCAACTTTTCAATTCGCAAAAAATAAAGATTCTGAAATGCCAACGGAATCTCTATGTTTATTCTATGTTTACATTCTATGGAATCTCTACTGTTTAAAGAAACTTTAAGTCTACATGAAGTTATCCAGGTGAGGTCTTAAAAAAATACATAACCCATACATCTTCTGGGAGATGCTTTTCACTAATTATACCTATCATACTATAAAATGGAATTTGAGCAGGAGCACTTGGTTGAGCAAAATCCTGGGTTCAATCCCCAGCAGAGAGTGGGACTGACAGAGGGGGAAGCAAAATGTATTCAAGTGATTACAACAACAGGCATTAAGTTTAATTTAAAAGAGGGAAAATTTCAATTTTTAATACTGAAAGATTTATGATCTAGCCAGTATTTCAGATAACACAAAAAGAAAGAAAAAAACCAGACCAATCATTGTTTGTTAGTCTAATGATGGTTTAAAAACGAAAAAATATGGAGCTGCCCAGGGAAGTGTGCGCTTTATGCAGAGATACCTCAACTTTACTACCAATGTCTCTGGAAACTATCTTTTCCCAAAGATCAACACTGCAAATGTAAAGGTTAACAATTGGGAGTTAATAATTGGGAAAGCCACACCCACAGCTAACATACCTAAACATTTACAGTAGATTAATTTTTCTTTTAATGACTACCAGCACCCCTCTTGAGGCATTGTTTCACTGATTTGCTACACATTTTTCTTAGAAAATCACCCAGCCTATCATTTTGGAAGAAATAAAAACGCTGGGCGTCAAAGGAACATGATGCACACGCAGAGAAAACTGCGAAGGACCCGGCGGCCCCTTGCAACATATTTTTACTATATGCTTCATGCCAAAGAAGATTCTGAGATAATCTGACTGCAGGTCTAGGCTTCCTAACAAAGTCAAGATGTGAATATTTACTGAAGTTGCTTAAAATGTTAACAGTCGAGCGCTAATTACATCTACACTCTTCCTCAGGACTGCTACTTGAGAACGATTCACACGTTTGGTGGAGATAAAAGATTTGAAATTCCTTCCTTACAACTAAAGTTTATGAAATGCCTCGATGTCCTTGTAAAAAAAAAAAAAAGAAAAAAAAGAGGGGTAACAAAAACAGAATAGTACTACCTCTTATCACAACCCCAAAGAATCACTTGCAAGCAACTTAAAAGCACAGTAATGGAAGTGTTTGGAAGGAAATAAAAAGTCGCCACGGCATTAAACACACACACACTGCCAACTTCAAAACGAAAAGTGAAACAGGTGACTGAGTCTATCAAAAAGCCCCGAGCAGGCAGGTAGAGCTGAGCGATTCCCAGCTGCAGCCCAGGCAGTCGGCCCCGATTCGGTCGGTCCCTAAGCGCAGCTCCCGAGGCCCCGCCGCCCGTCTCCGCGCCTCGAGAGAGGAAGGCGCGGAGCGCAGGGGCTGCGGAGAGGACGGGACGCCGGAGCGCCCTCCGGCCTAAGTCTTAATCCCTCTCCCCGCGAGAACCGGGAGGGGAGGCGAGGCAGGAGGCGGCTCGTCCCCGCCGGGGGCCGCTGGGCTGCTCGAGAGGTCGACAGCCCAGCCCGCGCCTCGCCAGTCCCTCAGGCACTCACCGCGCTCCTCCAAGCCTCAGGCCGCACCCTAGCGGGACCTCTGGCGCCCCGGCGCAGGGTTCAACTTTTCCATGGCGGGGACCCGCAGACGAGTGGGTGGAAAAGAAAGCAGAGAGGATCGAGACAATTCCCTAGCTCTCTCCGCCGCCGCCGCCGCCGGCCAAAACCCCCGCGGAGCTGACACATCAACAAAGATGGCGGCGCCGCCGAAGCCGGCCCGGCTACAGCTGAGGGGGCGGGGCTTCCTGGATAAGCCAATCGCCGCGGCGCGGAAGGCGTGACGCAAAGCACCTGGAGCTCCGGGGTAACCTGTCCGCAGTGGGCGGGGCCAGCGCAGCGCAGCTTCCAGCCTCCCAGCCCGGGGAGGACTGGCTCCGCGCTCCGCCTCGCTGGGCCACGCCGCCCCCGGTCCTGGTCAGCCGGCTCTGCCCGCAGTCCAGTCCGACGGCTCACGCCTCTCCCGACCCAAGTGGCTGATTTCTTTCAGTGGGAATCACGCACTGGACATTGTCCTTCCTCACCCTTTGGCCCATCCTCTTATGAGTCAAGGGTATAAAATAATAAAAGAATTCGAAACTGGCTTCCGGGCGCTGAGGCGCAAACACTTCACCTGACGTGGTGGGCGGGGTCGGCGGGCAGCCTACCTGTCCGTTCCATAAAATATCTATCTACAGGAGTCCTCTGGAGGTTCCGAAACGCCCGAGTTCGTCTTCTCCGAGGGGCGGCTACTACCACTGTTTGCTAATAAACTCGGCGCCTGGGTCTCCTGCCGTGGGCTCGGCGGCGCGAGGACGGCAAATACCTAAAGGCTACTAGATGCAATTGCCAGGATCGGCCCGCAGGAGACTGCGAGTCTTCCACCAGTGAAACGACGTTCTTTGGTTTGCGATCTCTTGAGCAGAGCTTCTGAGTGAAAATAGTTAATTCAGATGTGTCACAGTTTGTGAAGCAGAATAATACCGTTCTGTTAAGTTTCTTTCATACTAACTGCTGGGAAAAATTACAAAGCTGTGTAACTCTATACTTGTGTCCCCTTCAAGAAATGGTATCTCCCTCTTCGAATGAAGGTCCTGTATTAAAACACACGTTGAAATTAGAATGTTTGTGACAGTGAAGAGATGATTTAGCTTTACAACAATATATCAACCAAACAATCCTAGTGAGGTATATTATTACAAGGAGAAAAAAAAAGAAACTAGTTTCTTTTAGTTTCAGTACTCATTTTGCCAGCAATGAGGATTATTTCTGAAATTTATTTCTGAACTTATAATTGGTATTAAACATATGTCTTTGAGAACCAAGTTTTTCACTATAAAAAATATAAAATTAAGGAAAAGGTACTACCATCTTGTGTTTGAATTTAGAAATATCAGAATGAGCTCATGATGCTTTTTATTTATTTAAGAAGTTCGAAAGTGTCCATCAACCGGAAACTGAATAGATTTTTTTTTATAAAATGGAGTACTACTCAGCCATTAAGAACGAGAAACTAGACATTAGCTAAATGGATGCATATTGAAGCCATACTCTTAAGTGAAATAAATAGAACACACATGTGTAAATACCAAATAGTTTCTCTAGTGTGAGAAACTGAAAGTGTAAATAAGGATTGAGATGATTAAAAAGAATTGATCATGTGAAATAAGAAGAAAAGGTCCAAAGGGGTAGGGGAAGTGGGAGGGGTAGGGGAAAGGAAAGAAGGGAAAGGAAAAATTATGAGAAAAGGAAAAAATGGAAACAAAGTCTTTGTAAATAGGGAAGGGTGGAGGGGGTGAAAGGAGCACAGGAAATGGGGAAAAATAAGAACCAAGCTACATCATGTACAGGTGCAAGCAACCAATGATAAATGTAAACGCAGTGTATACCTAAAATGTACCAATAAAAGAATTTAAGGAAAAAAAAAAAGTTCAGGGCTGGGAGTGCAGCTCCGTGGTAGAGGACTTGCCTAACTTGTTAGAGACTTCGGGTTTGATGTCCAGCATGGGAGTAGGCGGGCAGTAAGTGTACCTATTAAAAAGGCCTACAAGGGGCTGGGGATTTAGCTCAGTGGTTTCGCTGCCTGCTGCACAAGCGCAAGGACCCGAGTTCGATCCCCGGTACCCCCCCCAAGGCCTACAAGAAGGACCAACCAGGACACACCCTGCTCTCCAGACTATGGAATTGACTATCATTTCCCACTAAAAGTTACGTGGACTGCAAAGTTAGGGGGTCTGGTTGCAAGTTGGGAACAAGAAATGTATAAGTTAGCCTAGGACATGTTGATGGCATCCTATTCGGATGTGGGCTTCACATAAGGGCTTCCTTCTGATGTATTTGCTGTGGAAGGGAGGTAACTACAGTAGCGAATTCTAGCAATCACTGTCTCAGCAAGATGGTCGGATCCAACATCGTCATAAATCCTGTGCATAGGGGGTACGTGTGACATGATACAACGAAAACCTCACTTTACCTCTTCCTTCCAATAACCCGTAACTCCATTCCTACATTAGTAAGACATCAAATTTCAAGAGTGGAGCATCCTACAAAAAGCCTGACCAGTAAGTACTCCTGGAAACTGTCAGGCCCCCAGCACAAGGAGAACCTGAAAAAGTGTAACCATCAAGAAGAGCCCAAGAAGTCAGGCTAACAAAATGGAATGCGGTATCCTGGATGGGATCCCAGCTCAGAAAAGGTAAGGGGTCGGTGGTGGGGGAGAGACCTAAATAAGTCTGAACGAACATAAACTTCAGTTTCCAAGACCGGCCAGAGATGGTGGCTTCATTTGGGAAACGCCGAAAGACTTAAGTGGCTCAAGCAACTCACGTTACTTTCAGAGGCAAGTCTTTGCGTTCACAATGTGCTCTGGGAGCTCCCGGGATTGCCTTCCCACAGGAATCTAAGCGAGCACAAGGTTTCCGCAGTGCTCCGGAGGAAACTGCAGCACTGCAGGGCGCCCCGCAATCCGGACGCTCCGAGGGCGCACGTGGGCGCTCGTGGGCGCAGACTGCGCAGGCGCCCGCAGGATCCGGAAGGCGCAGCTGGGCATTTGAAGCGAGACGAGTTTGGGAGGGTACTTGGCCCCAGGGTCTTGGCACTGGCAGCCGCCATCACCCCTAGGCTTCGGAGACGGTCGGGTCGGCGGTGCTCCCACCACTTTGCAGGTCTGGGTTCCCAGGCGCCAGGGTAGGGTGGGGGCAGCCTGAAGGCCACCGGGCTGTGAGCGCTGGTGGGCGGGCGTTGGGCACTGGACGTTGAGAGCGGGCGAGCGGGCCTTCAAGTTGGGCCTGGAACTCGAGCGAGGCCTGGAAGTGGAGAAAGGACGGAAGGGCAGGTAGAGCAGACCTGGGGACGCAGGCTGGGGAGGAAAGGTCTAGGGTACGAATTTGAGATGGGCGGATTCCGTATTGATGGAGGGGCAGAGGCTCGCAGGGGCCCTGCTGTGGGTTTGGAAAGAGCACTGCTTGTTTGTGGATTCCCTGCTTCTGTTTAACTGCAAAGCTAGAGTGCACACAGTATTAGCACTAGACTTTCCCACCAGGTAGGAGAGGAAGATGCCCCGCTGAGTTCCCGTAGATGTGAGTGGGCGCTGGTTTATTTAACGGGTGTTTGGTCCGCTGTGTGCCAGTTGCTGTTCTTGGTAGTTGGCTTTTCAAGGGCCCCTGCTGTATCTGCCCTGTTGGGCCTCTGGAGTCAGAACAAGTGCTTTTCCTTCCCTCGGTGAGACACCAGGGCACTGTGTGCAGAGTAGCACAGCTAGAAGTCTGACCTGGATTTTCTTCTCAACTGAGGGTGGTGCAGGGTGGGGTTGAGCGTGGGCACGTTATTCAACTTCCCAAATTCCCTCACTCATTTTGGGGAACAAAGAAATACTGTACTACTCAAATTACCTGCATTTTAAATGTACCAACTAGTTCCTTATAAGGGGGAAGCTTTTTGTATGTGAGGGTAGGTGTAAAAGTAGAAGGCTGGAGAGGCAGCTCAGTGCAGAGCGCTTGGCAGTAGCATGTTGGAGGCCCTGGTTTTGGATCACTAGTACTGAGGTAGAAAGTAGGGGCTGAAAATAGAAATAATAAATAGAAAGCTTGTTGTTTTGTTCTGTTCTGTTTTGTTTTGTTTGGGTTTTTTGGTGGTACTGGGGATTAAATCAGGGGTTCCCCTGTGCTAGGCAAGTGCTCAGCTGTCACTGAACTACATCCCCAGTCCTTTTTAAATTTTACTTTGAAATGAAGCCTGGCTGAATTACCCAAACTGGCCTCTTCACTTGCAATCCTCCTGCCTCATTCTTCAGAGTAGCTGGGATTACAGGCATGCAACACCCAGTTTGGTAATCCCAACCCTTTAAATACTTCAACAACGGCCACTGTGCTCCGTGGTTTAGGTAGTCACATTTAATCTTCATGTTTAGGATTTAGGAGGAAGTACTGCTGCCCACATTATACAGTCACTGAATCCTAGAAAGATGAAATGATTAGCTCAAGATAGCATTGCCAAGTGGGGAAAGTAGGACTTGGATCTGAGTTCAAAGATCATGCTCAACTGAAACATTTTTTGTAGTTTTAAAACAGTGTAGAATGACTCTCCTTGAATGTGTAAGGTTAGCAGAAAGACAAAAGCAAACTTTTTTTTTTCATTTATGGGGATTGAACCGAGGGTCTCCACACTGAGCTACATCCCCAGCCCCCCCCACACACACCTTTCTCTGAGACAGTGTCTTACTAAGTCACTAGTGCCTAGGCTAGGCTTGAATTTGTGACCGTGGCCTCACCCTCCCAGAGTCTTGGGATTACAGGCTTGCAGAACTTTCAAAGCAAACTGTAAAGGAGAAAATTCATTACAGTTAAATATCTCTGTAGTCACTCTTGTTATTAAGAGAATTAACTCACTGGGGATTTGTTCTGTCCTCTAGGTTCTGGCCTCCTAGAGAGAAAACAGGGCTTACTTGACAGTCAGGAGCCTATCCAGCGTGCTCCCAACAGCCTGAGGGACAGGAATAGAATTCCAAGGGAAGGAAAGAGGGTCTGCCCCTAGGGGGCGTTACATCCTTTGGTCAAAACATGAAGCACAGAGGCCTGGCTGAGGACACATTTAATTCTCACAGTTATGGAGGCTGGAAGTTTGAAATCATGGTGTCAGGCAAAAATGGTTGAACTGGGGTGATGGTCTCCCTAGATAGCCTTCTCCCTGAGTATTCACAGGGCAGAGAGAATGGAGGGGACAGAGCCTCAGTGAGGGAGCTTGAGCTCTCATCTCTTTTAGGCCTCTTTTTTGGCAGTCGTACCAGAGAAATTAGTGATTCCCAAACCTAAGAATTTAAGGATCCCACTTGAGATTCAGGTATGCTAGGTGGTTAACGTAGGATAAGGTTTAGTATGTAAATTGTACATGCAGTCTTGCAGGTGCTTTTAATGTCAAAATTCAAATTTAAAAGGCTCTTTGTGTCCTGATATGGTGCTTACACATAAATTTATGTATGTGTTAAAATTTATAGAACTCAGCCGACCTCAGTGGTACACACTTACAATTACTGCTATTTGAGAGGCTCAGTCAAGAGGATTATAAATTAGACACCAGCCTGAACAATTTAGTGAAACATTTAAAATGAGTAAATAAAAGGAGAGAGCTGGGGATGTAGTTCAGTGGTAGAGTGCTTGCCTAGCAAGCACAAGTCCGTGAGTTCAATCCCATGTACCATTTAAAAAATTATAGATCTATAAATCGAAAGAAAAGTGTCAGTACAGTGGTGTGATGGATTAGGAAATTAAGTTCCAAAAGATTGTAGGTGACTGAGAATTTCATTTGAACTCAAAACAGTCCTGGCTGCCAATGTTTGAAGTCTGGGATGTAGTGACTTTGCTGTTTTCTGGCCATCAGGCCACATCTGAAATTTTGTCCTCACTTTTGAGTGAAGTGTGTGGGAGGGTCTCTGACTAGAGAAAGTCTAGAATTGTGCAGAATTTAGAAGGCATTGTATCATGAGGTGAAAAACCTGGAGCAAAGGGGATATCGTGGCTGTCTCCGAGGATTGAAAAGTGGTCGCAGGCAGCAACAGAGGTTCAGTTGGGAAGAAAACGTATACATATATCCGTTAACTGTCCCCAAATAAAAGAAAGTTTGAAGCAAATAGGTCTGAATGTGTATTTGCCTGGGCATTGTAATGGGAATTTCTGAATAGAGTGGGACAGAAAGGTATCCTTCAAACTGAAACATTTCACCACAGGTGGACATTCTTTTAAGTGTAAATTCTATTTACTTGCTACTCTAAATGCTGTTTTACAGTGAGTCTAAGATCTATGTTATTAAGGTCAAATATATTTACAGACTTTTGGATTTGAGAAGAGCTGGTGCAAGGCATGAGGTTTTACTCCTAAATTTCAGTGAATATGACATAATCTAATTCTTCCTTTAAGACTGCTATAATGCTGTTTCATCAGTGAGTTTTATTTTCCCTGTCCAGGTTGTCATGAAAATATAAAATAGTTTTTATCATACAAATTTATTTTGAACGTCTCATTGTACAAAACACCATACTGGTTGCTGTGGGAAATCAAGGTGTTTTTAAAAATTTTTTGAAATAAGACATGGTTCCCACATTTAAGCAACTTGAAGTAACTCAGAAGACAAACCTATCCATAAGTAACAGTGATACAAGGTGGTAAGGAGCTGCCTGGATTAACTGGCAGCCTCATAGATCAAGACAAGTTAGGAAAAACTGTCTCTGGAGCCACTGTTTTGAGGAGATGGTGACTGTATGCTTAATTTTATGGTTTAGCTACTACTATGGTCTCTTTACTTGGGTTAGAATTAAGTAAACGCATTTTTGGGAAAAAAAGATACTTTTTCTATAAAAAGCAGTTTATCCTAGATACAATTCATACAGTGAAAAAGACAAAATTATTTCCTTATCATGTCACCTCCAGAATATTCATTATTATTTAAAATTTAGTGAATTTCATTCATTTTAACATGCAGTTCCTTTGCAGATATAATTATATTGAGTATACAGGATTTTTTTCTGATTTTCCCATTTGTATTGTAACAGACATTTTACAATTTGTTTGGAAACTAGTATTCTAAATGGTAGTTTAGTATTTTGTCTAGAAGAGGTATCATAGCTCTCTCCCTCTTTGTTTTTTAAAATAACATACATTTGTACATGAAATTGTACATATAGTATGTTTTTGTACTTTGGATTATTTTAATAAGATAATTTTTAGAAACAGAGTTGCCAAGGGCCGGGGATTTAGCTCAGTGGTTTTGCCACCTGCTGCGCAAGCGCAAGGACCCGAGTTCGATCCCGGTACCAAAAAAAAAGGGTGGAGCTTTCTTAGAAGTCTCACCAGAAGAACTTTGACTGTGGGCAGGATTAATAATAATGGTGGGCAAACCAAATAATAGTGGGCAGACTGAAAATGGCAGTCGTGTCAGTCAAGCATAGTGTCTGCTACAGTATCCTGATGTTTTTAGTATTTATCTCACGTTTGAAAAGATAGCAAATTTGTCATCTTCATGGTGATACTTATTTCCTAGCCTGTTTAACTCATTTTCATGAAGTTTTAATTGTTTTTGTAGTCATGTTTGCTGTCATTTCCTTTGTGATATTTGCCACTTCAAAAAATAGCAGCAAAACCCTTCACATACACATATATTGTGACGAAGGGATGTGGCCTATATGATACTTAGGGTTTTTGGAGTTAATGTGGTCTCTGTTTTATTATATGCTCAGTGGGAAGGTAAATACTGTTGTATTGATACCTGTTAGATCAAGTTAATTTTGTTACTCAAATACTCCACATCACTGCTTGTTTTCTCTTTTCTCAGTGTGTGTCTAAGGTAGCCATGTCTTTATCACTGTAGATTGAATTTCTCATCCAGTTTTGCTTCCTTCATCTCAGAGTGACACTATTTTGACTCACATTCCTGGCTACTGCTCTGTTTTTCCTTAGAGTGTTTCTTATATCCATGTAAAGTAAGTGTGTGTGTGTGTGTGTGTGTGTGTGTTTTGTCTCAGTATTTTCTGCCTTGAATTCTCTTTTATCTACTGTTAAAACTAACATTCCACCTTAATTTTGGTTATTTGCATAGGATCTGTTTTAGCCTTTTATTTTCAACCTAACTGTACATTTATTATATATGTACATTTTGTGAATAACATCTAACTGGATGTTTTTCTCCTTCCATCTCTCTCTGTCTTCTAATTGAGACTAACCCAGTGATGACTTGGGCTTGGTTCTGTCATCTTACTTGATGTTTTCAGTTTAGGCATTGTGATTCTATTCTAATATTTTGATGCACAGTATTTCTTGTACAGAGCTAGAGTCACTCAGTGCTCATAGTGTTCATCCTCACCACCACTGTCAAGGTTATTTCCTTTGTAATTTGACATGTCAGCCCCCCGCCCCCCATTAGATCCAATACTGTGGCTCTCAACCTGTTCCTTTGAATTAGTTGGGCTTGTTAGTACAGGTGCATTGTCCTCGGCAGCTGCAGAGTCTCCCGCCACGATTGCAGGCTTGGGGATCTTCTGTTAGGGATCCTCCCAGAATCTGGCCTACTGAGAGTGCTACTCCTTTTGAGTGTGCCTATGTGTTTCTTTTTTAAATTTTATCTTTTATGGATTATTACTGGATTAAGCTAGACCTAATTTCTGAAACAAAAAATGAGGCAGTTGTGTGAGAGTGAGAGGCAAAATTTTATTTTTTGTTCAAGACCGTGTTAAACAACAATTTAATCCCAAGTTCGATCCCCGGTACCAAAAAAACCCAAAAACAATTTAAGCATTTTTCTGGTTTTTTGGTACCGGGGATCAAACTTGGGACCTTGCGCGTGCGAGGAAGGTGGCAGAACCACTGAGCTAAATCCCTGACCCTTAAGCATTGTTCTTTAGTTTCAGTTCTCTTTAACAAACTTTATCCTCTGAGTAAGGAGAATAGGTAGAAATTTTGCATCCAGTTTACAGATAAAACTAGCCACTACTTTAAAAAAACAGTTGTTTGTTTACTTTAGATGGTTCCCAGGGACAGGAAGCTTACTATTCTCGAAGAGTAATAAAAAAATCCACAAGCCACCATCATTTCTCGATAGTTTCTCTGAGGCACTTTGCAACAAATTAAACATGAAAGCATGCAATAATGTCTTTATTTTCCACTAAAGGTGCACAGAGATATGATCCTAAAAGGAAAATAAGCACAAGTTGTAAACTATGGAAATTCAGCTGGAGATTATCAAAACAGGCTGTTTGAGAAAACCAGAGAGAATAGGGGTCAGCTGAGACGAGTCATCAAAGATGAGTGGGTTTGATGAGGCAGGTGGGAAAGTGAAGGCATTCTGGGTACTGGTGTAGCATAAAGTAGAAGGTAGAGGGGTTCTGAGAGGGTAGAAAGGTAGGTGATGACCTGATTTAAACAATAGCTTCTATTGTATCTCACAGTAAAGTGTAGGTTTTAGATTGAAAAAAATTTCTTTTAAAACATGAAAGACCTTTTTTATTCCTCATGCTTCAGAAGCTCTTGATTGTAAGCAATGGTGTGGAACTCTGAGATTAGTTCTTAAATGTCTCTTGTTGGTCTGATGGTGAATTCTTTTAAACTTGAAGCTTGTAGTTATCCATAGAGAAATTTTCTTTTCTTGTGCCTTTAAGCCGAGTTTTAATGTCAGAGTTAAATGTGCTTTGGAATAGTTTATGGGAATTACCTCTTACGTAAATCTTTGAAAGAAGTCATCTGTGCCTGCAGTTCTGCTTTTGTAATTCAGAGTTGCTTCTTAAATATATTTCTTTCCTTAGACTTCTGTGAATATTAAATTACCACTTCATATGATGTCAAGAAACTTGGAAGCATCTGTTTGTCAAATGACAGAGCCTAATTTTGAAAAAGATGAAGTCAAGCTTCCATCACACGATTCTTTAAGAACTCCTGGAGGACATCATAACCATCCTAATTTCAGATTGAAAAGTCCAGAGAATGGAAATGGAAACAATTTTTTGCTTTGTGAGCAAACCAGACAGTATTTATCTAGACAGGAAGACAATTCAGTATCTTCAGATGCTGGTGGCATCAATGGAGAAGTGGTCGGATCCAAAGGAAACAGAAAGACAGGTGAGTGAAAACCACTGGCTGGCTTACGTCTTTTCGGGAGGGGGGGGTTCTGGGGATTGAACCCAGGGCCTTTGTACTGAGCTGCATCATCACTAGCCTGTTTTTCTTTTTTTTTTTTTGAAATTTTGAAGCAGAGTCTTGTTAAATCACTGAGTTACCCAGGCTGGGTTTGAACTTATAGTTCCCATGCTTTAGCCTCCTAGAGTGCTGGAATAAGAGGAATACACCATCACACTGCCTTGGGCTTACTACTTCTTGATTCTGATAGTTTCTCTGACTTATCACAAAAATATATATTATTGGGACCGGGGATTTAGC
>NW_004624737.1:32379870-32404455 GCF_000247695.1 Heterocephalus glaber | reverse complement strand
TTCTTGCCTCTTTCTGAAGCAGATCTGGAAGTCCTTTTTTGTGTCATTAGTTGCACTATCGTGACTACTTTGCTATCCTTGGTCACCTCAAAACATTTACCTTTCATGGTCATTTTGACTTGAGAGAAGAGCCAGAAGTCACACAGGTGGCACTGTGAGTAAGGTGGATGAGGACGCCGTGTGATTTACAGCCTGCTTTTCCATTGGATGATACTCAGCAGGAGCAATCACTATATTTTTCACCCCTCTATCTAAAGACAAAAAAGAGGGCTTCCGGAACTGCTTCAGAAAGTGGCAAGCATGGAGGGATACGTGTGTTTGAAGCAACAGGGAGAGTATTTTGAGGGAGATCAATGGCCGTTTGTCTCTTACTATAATAAATTCACTGTGTATTTTGATCACTCATTGTAACTACACATCAGTGGGCTAATAACTGAAACAGCCAGGTGACTTCCTTGCAGTATTTGTATTTAGTTATTAGTTCAGAAGGAAAATGAGTAAGTACAAGTAGTTATCTTTGGCTTGATTAATCACAGGAAGGATTCCCCTGGAGAGAATGACCACAGATGAGCTTTTTTCCTTCTACAGTCAAGAGAACTGTAGTAGGAATGTAGAAAGGAAGTACATTGGCTTTTTCGTGGGTGTTCTAAAGACTGGCCATATTTTAAAATACCACACAAATTTTATGCAAATAAGGGCTCAGAAAGATAAGATAACTGGTTTAATGTGATTAATTACTCTTTTTGCCCTAATTCTAAAACTCTGCTTTTAAAGGAGGTTAGGACTTGGTAGAATTTAGCCTCTTTGAAGGTATATGAGATGTGATCTTTTAATATTATGTTGATACACTTCTCAAACTATGACCCTTGGACCTCTGGGCTTCCTCAGGAATTCAAAATCATTTTCTTAAAGACATTAAAATATTTTTTGCCATTTTTTTTCCATGCTGACTTTACTCAAGGAGCAAAAGAAAGGATGAGTCAGCTATATTAGCTTTATTATACTGTAGCTCAGGTCAGGGCCAAGGCACTGTCCTGGGCTGGTGGTCATTGAATTTCGTTGCTGTGCCCTTGCAGTTAAACCCAGAAATGCCAATTTCACGTAATCTCTTCGATGAAACTGTAAAGATTATTTTTATTAAACCTTGAGCATTGTATACAGGTATTTTTCTTATTTTGTGTAATGAAGTAACTTCTACCTTCTGAAGTAGGAAGAGCATGGATGTGACTGAGTTAGGAATTTTTCTTAGAACATGCTTTTTACTTGAATGACAGACTTTGATCGTGTGGACTTAAATATTTACCAAGTATTTTCTAAAGAGTTAGCTAAGTGAGCTTGTTACTTCACGGACAAGATCTGACAACATTTTGTTGCCAGTGATAAAATTCAAACTTTCAAGCAAGGTAGGATTGCGGGAAATCTGTGTCTGAGCTTAAGAGCACCCCAAATATTTAAATCTTTTCTTGTGAGATACATGTGATAGTAACACAATTTTTGATATTGTATAATGAAATGTGTCAACATTTGAAAACTCTGTAACTGGATGAAGTAACCTTCTCATGGTTAAAAGTCTATTCAGAAGTCAGGATAAATCATTTGATTCTAATATAAGGGAATAATATAGTTTAGAGTCCTTGTTGTAATTAACAAGCTACATATTAAAGTATCCATAGTTATCTGAAAAGGCCATTAAACACTCCTCCTTTTGGCAATAACGTCTGTGTGAGGCCAGATTTTCTTCAGAAATACCAGCCAAAGCAGCATATGACAGATTGGATGCAAAGGCATATATATTCATATATGTATAGTATGAATCCAGCTTTTTGTTAAGTCAAACATTAGGTATACAAAAACGTAAACTTTTTATCACTTTTTGGGGTTTTTTTTGGTATATCCTTTTATTGGTACATTTTAGGTGCACAATATAATGACATTCATCATTGGAGATATGCACCTTTACATACTCTCTTGGTTCTTATTTTTTTCCCCCTTCCCTGCCCTCCCTTTTTTGTTTTGAAAAAAATTTTTAATACAAATTATGTCAACATGTAATACATTTATTTTAAAGTAAATATTTTAAAATTTAGTTTTAATTTCTAGTACAGCAAATAGTGATAGACATAAGCCATGTAAACAAAGGCTCTTTGGGCTCTTCAGTAATTTTTATGAGTATAAAGGGGTTCTGAGTTCAAAGTTTGAGAATTGCTATTTTACGAATAGGGAAAAATTCACCATGAGAATAGCAATAGTCAAAATTTTAGACAAGTCCTTATATTCTGTTGGGAAAAGTAAGGTGTTGCTTATTTATGGTGTAGTTATAAGGCCATTACAGAGTAACTGCTGTTTGAATATCAGCCTATTATGGTACTTTTTACAGTATCTGGAATAACTCGTGATATTTGGGTTTTTGTTTTTTGGTGTTTTTTTTTGTCCTGGGGATTGAACTCGGGACCTTGCGCTTGCGAGGCAGGTGCTGGAACCACTGAGCTAAATCCCTGGGCCCTATTTGGGTTTTTTTTATTAAGAATTGTGTTTGTCTTTCCCAGGGAACTCGGTGTCACCATTAAGTGTTGAAAATAATTCATCACCTAGAGAAATAAAACCTGTAAGTCATTTTTTTCTATGTTGCATTTTTTGTTTGGGTAAAATATTCTAACATTTTTGTATTGTACTGATAATACTCAATTTGTTGATATTTCAAGGTCAGATCTTTTAATTTTTTATCAGCATATGTTTATAATACATAGTAATTACAGTCATCTTGGGAAATTGGTACTTATCTATATTGCATCTTGATCAGTTTTGTCTCCCCCCAGCCTAGATTCTTTTCTTTAATCTAGCACCTTGAATATTTTTTTCTTTTTAGATAAATGTAGATTCAGGTGCAGTTGTTAGAAATAGAGAAAGATTTTATGTAGCCTATATCGAGTTTCCCCCAGTGGTAAAAAGCTCCAGAACAATATTAAGACCAGGATGGCTGGGCGTGATGGTGCACGCCTGTAATCCCAGCACTTGGGAAGCTGAAGCAGGAGGATCGCAGTGAGTTCAAGGCCAGCCTGAGCTACATAGTGAGTTTAAGGCTAGCCTAAACTACATAGCAAGACCCTGTCTCCAAAAAAAAAAAAAAGAAAAGAAAAGAAAAAAAAAAAGAAAGCAACCCTAGGATATTGACATTGATACAATCAAGATACAGAATATTTCTATCATTATAAGGATCCCTTGTATGCCTCTTTATGGCTACATTCACCTACCTTATGCCCCTTAATTCCTGGCAGCCGTTACTATCTATAGTTCCACAATTTTGATGTTTTAGGGATGTATAGATAGAACTAGTATATAATCTTTTTGGATTGGCTTTTTTCAATCTGAATGATTCTCTGGAAATTGAGCTAGGTTGTTTTATATATCCTTAGTTTGAGCCTTTCTATTGCTTGCTGTGTATGCATAGCTTGTTCACCTTCACCCACTGATGTATATCTACATTGATCTCAGTTTTTGTCTACTGAAAATAAAACTGCTGCATCCACGTTTTTATTTCTGTAAGATAAATGCCCAGGTGTGCAGTTTTGGGGTCATACAATTGTTGCATATTTTGTTTAAGAAACTTCCAAACTGTTCTCTAAAGTGACTGTACCATTTTACATTTTCACTAAGAATGTGTGAGTGAACTAGTTTATCTGCATCCTTATCTGCATTTGGTGATGTTCCTATTTTTATTTTACTCTCATAGATCTTAGTTACTTCTTAGTTCTGGGTTCTGTAGTTCTTTGCCAGTTTCTCTGTTGTTTTCCATTAATCTATTCCTCCACCAATACCATACGGTCTTGATTATTAGAGTTACGTAATAAGTCTTAAAATTGAGTACAGTGATTTATTCCACTTTTTCAAAATTGAAGTAGCTGTTCTAGATCCTTTGCCTTCAAATACATTATTCAAAATAATCATTCATATCAACAAAATAATCTTGCTAGGGTTTTTATGTGAACCTGTGTATCAACTTAAAAGTTATTGACATCTTTACTGACTTGAATCTTCCAGTTTTTTAACATAATAAGGTGTTTCCACTTATGTAGATCTTTGATTTCTTTCACTTTGCAGTTGTTAGCCTACAAACCCTGTGCAGATTTTGTTATATTAATGCTTAAGAATTTCACTTTTTGAATGATAATATTTTAATCTGTGTGTTCTCATATTCATTGCTAATATGTAAAAATATGATTTTTATGTGTCTATCTTGTATTCGTTGAGTAGAACTATTTTTCTACATCCCAAGCAGTTTTCTACATATCTGTGTTTGCATATTTTTTTATACACATACACACTTTTGAGGGGATATGAACACCTTTTAATGGCTCACAGTGGGTTTTTTTCTTTTTTCACAAGAGTTGTAATAAAAATACATGGAATTTCATGAATCACAGTACATTGAGGATGACAGAATGGAAACAGGACAAGTGTGAAGTATAGACCTTCTTGCGGGGCATAATATTCATCCACTGAGAATACCGACATGATTAGGCCCCTCTCTCTACTGCCTGTAGTTCTATTCAGTCTCAGTCAGTGGCAGACTAAGGCTAAGGAGAGTTTAAATTTTGTTTTGTTTTACTTTGTTTTTTGAGAAAGAGCCTCTCTATGTAATTCAAGCTGGCCTTGAACTCACTATATATTCCATGGTGGCCTCAAACCACAGCGAGCCTCCTGCCTGAGCTTCCCAACTGCTGGGATTACAGGTGTGCGCCACCACAGCAAGGGGAGTTTAAAAAAATAAATAAAACTGAATGTAACCAACTGCCTCCATCATTCTGCCCTTTTCCATTTTCTTCACATAAGCAGGTGGGACAAGGACATGAGGCAGGTCTTGTCTAATTGCACTGGCAAGAACTTTTGTATTGAATAAGGGTGGTGACAGTGGGTATATTGATCTTGTTTCCAATATTAGGGAGAAAGCACTCAGTTCTTTACCAGTAACTGTAGGCTTTTTCTTTTCCCGCTCAGTGACAGAGATTGAACTCAGGGCCTTGTACTTGCTAGGCAGGCACTCTACCACTGGTCTGCATCCCTGACCCTTAATTAGTTTGTTTATTTATTTATTTATTTTTACAACAGTGCTC
The DNA here is from genome assembly GCF_000247695.1 of Heterocephalus glaber. The sequence goes on along the minus strand of NW_004624737.1, from coordinate 32,399,344 downwards.
TGGGAAGCTGAGTCAGAAGCATTCCAAGTTTAAGCCCAGCATGGACAATTTAGTGAGACCTTTTCTGAAACTTTTTAAAAAGGACTGGGGATGTAGCTAGCTCAGTATGAAGGCCTGTTGTATTGGTGCTTTTGTCATCATAATGTTCCTCTCTGGTAATTTCTTTCCTCTGAAATTTTTTATCTGATATTAACTCGACGACTTGTTTTTTATTAATATTTGAGGTACTTATCCATCTTTTTATTACCAGTCTGCTTATATCATTATACTTGAAATTAATCGCTTAATAGTTATAATTAAGTAACATCTTTTAATCCATTTGGCCAATCGGTCTTTTAATTGGTGCATTTAGGCCATTTACATTTAAAGTAATTATTGATATTTGGAGGCTTAAAATTTTCCATTTGTGTTTTGTTTTTCCTGCCTTCTTGAGGATTCTTTGAACGATTTCTACAATCCCATTTGACTTGTCTAGTGTTTTGAGTACATTACTTTGTAAAAGTTTTCTGGTGGTCGCCATAGATGCTGCTTTGTAGATGCACAGCCTACCGCTGTTATCATTTTATCATCTTGCGGATATCGACGCCTGTCCTTTTCAGCTTCATGTTTGTTTCATAGAAGAGTGTAGGGATTTCAGTTGTATTTATTGGGACGAATAGGGAAAATTCTATCTGATCAAAAGAAGAAGTCTCAAATGTAGTATTTAAAAGAAATTATTACCAAATTCTAATATGCTGTTCTCTCTACTTAATAGAAGCCTACCAATAATGTGCCTCCTGTGAAGTCCAAAAAATCACACCACTTTGTTAAGAATTCCTTGTCCATAAATAATCCAGCGCTTTTCAACTCTTTACGACTTCCTTTTCGGTCAACAACTTGCCATCGCTGTGGCCTGTTTGGTAAGCATAGTACTCATAGGTGTCCGCTAGATTATTCTGCACATTTTTAAATATTTGTATTATGGAAAATTTTAAACATGTAGAGTGTAAACAATCATATATATACATGTATGTATATGTCATATGTCTCATTTGTTCTTCAGTAGCAAAATCCACCCATGGTCATTATTTTTTGTTTGTTGATGAGTAGTATTCCATTGTATGATTATATTGCAATTTGTTTATTTTATTTTGTCTTACTTGCAGTACTAAGGACCATACTCGGGGCCTCATGAACGCTAGGCAAGCACTGTACTACTGAGCTACATCCCCAGCCTGGTTTTTTTTTAATTGACAGATAAAATTGCTTGTATTTACCATGTACAATGTAATGTTCTGACACAATTTGTCTATTCATTTCCTTGTTCAAAAACATGGTTTTGTCCAGCTTTGGGTTATTATGAATAGAATGCTCTAAAAGCTTTTGTCTAAGTCTTTGTATAGACATGTGTTTTTATTTATCCTGCGTGTACACCTATGAATAGAATTGTTGAGTGAAAGGATAGGTGTACTTTTAACGTTATAACAGACTGCCAGACATTTCCAGAGTAGTCCCATTGGTAATGATTGCTGTACGTCATTGCCAGCATTCGAGATTGTCAGTCGTTTTAGCAAGAACTGGCCTCGTGGGTATATATATAGTGGTGTCTCTTTGTTCTAATGTTGTTCCCTCATGATCAGTGAGCTTAAACAGTTTTTCTATGTGTTTACTGGCTATTTGCGTTTCACGTTTTTTGTTTTTGTTTTCACCTTCTTTTAGAGTGGAAGTATTTGAGACCAGCCTGGTTTTTGTTTATTGTTATTTGTTGTTTTTTAGATTTCTTGTTTTCTTCCATCTGGATACTGATAGGTTTTTTTTTTTTAATACTTTATTTCAAAAACTCTAGTTTTTCTAAGTGTGTTCTCATCATCATTTTTTGTTGCTGTTTAATGATACATGATAAGCCATTTCAGTCTACTTTGTCTAGTTTTCACTACAACAAAGTTTTCTGTTTGCTTTGGTTTCTTTTATAATATATTTTCTAGGCTCTCTTTTAGGAAAACTCATTTGTGTCTCCAGTCTGACCTTTCTCATTTTCATCCTTGAATCCTTTTTCTATGCATTTTGAGAGTTTTAAAAGTTAAATCTCAATACCTGATGATGAGCAGCACACCTTTCTTCAGGTGCTCTTCTTGAGATGATTCGCAGAATGATGTTTGATATGTTTAGTTTCTGGAATTGTCTTGATCTCAGTGTCACATACTTGCATATACCTCCAGTGACGTCCCAGGTTATGCCCCACAGGGTCACTGAGGTGCTCTCAGTGCAAGCAGACGTACTACTGCTCCACTGCATGTCAGAGGAGGGACTGGTCCACCCACAGCATTGTGTGTAAACCTGTCCAGCAAAAGTAAGTGTGCATGCTCTTCATTCACTAGGGAATACTGAAAAGGGTTTTTTCTGATACAGGAGGAATCGAATCAGTTATGCAGGCCAGAGATATGTCGAAGTTACCTTTCTGCTTATTTATTAAAGTATATCAAGATGTATAAATCTGAAGTAGATAGCTCTATAAACTTAGTTTTTACTAATATAATTGCACCTGACAGTACATACTAAGATTGAGAAACTTCGGTGAATTTGTAATGGTTAGAATTTTAGAAATCTTTACTTTTAATCGTGTATGAGTGCCTGAATTTTAATAATTTGTGATTTTCACAGGGCCTCTTGAGCTGTAATTTTAAAATACATAAATTTTACTTGCGTGACATGTACCAGTTTACAAAACGTTATCATGTATAACCTCATCTGATCCTCAAAACTCTGTCTAGGTAACGTAGGGATTGGCTCATTTTACAGATAAGAAAACTGAGGCTTGGAGATGAGCTGTTTCCCTTTCACTCGGTAGCTTTTGGAGGACGCACACCGGGGCAGGCACAGTGTAGACCATTGCTAGGCACCACTGGGTTGTGTAACTTTGTTACTACTGTGACCCTTTCTGGAAGAAGCTGCTTTGTTCTTTCTGTATTTTGTTGTTTGAGATTCTCAGCTAATTGTGATGAATGGCTCCTACTCTTAGTTGCCTCTGTAGCATAAGTATTGCAATCTGTTGCTATATTTCAGTTTTCACAAATTTGAGGAGAATAAATCACCTTTTGAAATGAATGTGGAAGTGAAAAATGAGGTATGGTATTCTTTGTCTTCAGAGAAGATTTTAAATGACTCTCCTTTATTAAGATTTAAGCTAAATAAAGTACTCCAAACTCCTACATCTCACAAATGTTTGTTTAAAGACAAAAATTTCCCACTAACTCTGTATACCCTAGTGATGGGATTTGATAACTGGGAGGTCCTTGCGAATTGTTTCTTTCCAGTCTTTTCTCAAAAAGTTCCTGAGATGGCTGTCTCTCAGTATAAAATCTTTCTGTAACCCTCAAATACAGATTCTATTTGTGCATGCCACTTTCTACAGGGCCTGCCTTTCTAACTAAGCAGCATTTTTTTTCTGTTAATAGGTCTCTTCCATTTAAATATTAGAATCTAAATGACTTGCAATTCAAAACACTTTTATTGTATCCAACTTATCTTTATAGACACGTATTAGCTTTGTCTAGCTGTGCCTCTTCATGTATTTTTATTTATTTATTTATTTATTTTTTGTGCTCGCTTCGGCAGCACATATACTAAAATTTTTTTTTTTTTTTATGGTGCCGGGGATCGAACTCGGGACCTTGCAGTTATGAGGCAAGCGCCGGCACCACCAAGCTAAATCCCCGGCCTCTTCATGTATTCTTAAATTTTGACTTTCTACTTTAAATTTTAATTGATTTATTGATTGCGTTACAGGGGATTGAACCCAGGGCCTTTGCACTGAGCTACTTTCTTAGGCTGCGGTTTTTGTTTGTTTGTTTGGATAACCTTGCTAAGTGGCCCAGGCTGGCTTCAACTTGTGATCATCCTGCTTCAGCCTCCCAGGGTGCTGGGATTACAGGCAGTTGCTGCCACACCTGGCCCCAATTTAAAATGTTAACTGTGTACCTGTTAATGGACTACATCCCTTCTTTTTTTTTATTTAAATGAATTCATCATAATCCTGCCTGTCCCCTCATTCTGGGACGGTGTACAGTGCTGTGTGCATTGCCTGTGGAAAATGGGTTTGGGAATTCTTGGAGGCTGTCCCTGTTTGTGAACTGTCCCTATGCTGAATGTGATCACTGTGTGTATCTAAAATGTACCAATAAATTTAATTTAGTGTTTATGCACTCTTTTACTTAAGAGTCAGACTTTTGAGGTCACGAGTCTAGCAATTGGTGGCCATTGTATCATTGAAATGTGTGCTTGTAAGTTGACTTCTTTATGTGTTCTTTCAAACCAGAGCAACTGTCCACCTGGAGTTACTAAAGAAATAGCCATCGCTGCTGAGAAAATAATGTTTTCTGATTTGAAAGGTTTACATCTCAAGAAAACCATGGAAATAAAGGTATTTGTTCTTTAATTGTCATAGGTAGATATCCAAAGAACCAATTTTTATTTCCTCGTTCCCTATTTTTAATTTGAGATCATAGAGTAGCTGTAGAATATATCTGATTAAATTAGTAAAGATTGAAAAAACTGCAACACTTTATCTTAGTTATACAGCTTTAAGAGGGGCCAGGGATTTAGCTCAGTGGTTTCGACGCCTGCTGCGCAAGCTCAAGGACCTGAGTTCGATCCTGGGTACCAAAAAAAAAAAGAAAGAAATTCACATTTGCTTTTGTTTGCAGTGAATTATTGTATCTTCTCTGTCTCTGAAAGGGTACAGTTACTGAATTCAAACACCCAGGTGACTTTTATGTCCAGTTGTATTCTTCAGAAGCTTTAAAACACATGAACCAACTCTCTGCAAGCTTAAAAGAAACATATGCAAATATGGTGCATGAAGAAGATTATATTCCTATCAAGGGGGAAGTTTGTGTTGCCAAGTATACTGTTGATCAGGTAACTATTGATAAATTAAATTAATTAATAAAATGTTTCAACTTACCTTGGTTGTATCAACTCATCAACCCCAGAGCTTTTAATGATGGAAAAATGGCATAACTCAGACTTAAGTCACACTCATCATTACTCCACACTGTGGGACTCACTTTATTTTTTCCCTGCCCTATCCCTCTCCAGTTGTCTTTGGTTTTTAGGTAGCTAGTCTTAGAGCTTGTGTCTGTGGAGGTGAGGTATTCATGTGTAACAGTCAACTGGGATGAAATGGCTTTGGAATATTTGTGCATGTTACAGTGTCCTAATTAGACAATTTTAGATATTTCTTAGCAATATTCATAGAAAATGAAGTTGTCTTTAATTGGGTGCCTCTGAACAGGACAGAAGCCTTTCCTTTGCATAGTCTGTAAATTGGTTGAAGATCTCTTAAAGGTTGTGAAATGCTGTTTTAAAGCAGAATATTATGTTATTTCTTTTCCAGACCTGGAACAGAGTAATGATACAAGATGTTGATGAGCTACAGAAGACAGCGCAAGTCTTGTATATTGATTATGGAAATAAAGAAATAATTCCAGTAAACAGAATTCACCAGCTAAACAGAAACATTGAATTGTTTCCTCCTTCTGTGAGTCTTTTTCTTTAGAATTCCTATCAGTGTCTCAAAGTTTCTGTTCTTAATGTGTGATGGACACAACATTTTCTTGTATTTTGCCATGTTATTGTCCCTATGGGTATATCTTTTAGCATGTGAATGAATACCCATTGGTTGCCTTCACTCCATTTCTATTATCCCTTATTTAGTTAAGTAGAGCCTCAGCTGAGAAACTAACATTTGGGTACATCTTATCAATCTACTTTCGCGTGTGTCTGTGTGTGTGTGTGAGATGCTACTGATTGAACCTAGAACCTTCACATTAGGCTACATCTCCAGCCCCTTTTATCACTTATTTTAAGACAGAGTCTGGCTAAGTTGCCCACACTGGCTCAAACTTGCCATCTTTCTTGCTTCAGCCTCTCACAGTGCTGGGATTACGAGTATGCACCACCATGCCTGGCTTCAATCTGCTCTTTTCTTTGTTACATTATTTGAGAGTGACCAAAATCATGTATAGTTAATGTATAATTATTATCCTGGCATGAATTTCTTGAGCTTAACATACCAAAAGTTAGCATTGTGAATGATGTAATAAGAGAGACAAATATAATCAAACCTAAAATTGTTTATCTGGTTAGTATTCAAAGACTTTTCATAAATTGTCAGCATGAAATAGGTTCTTTTTTAAAAAAAACTTCACATAATTAATTAGAAAAACTTCATTTTTACATACTAATTCTCACAAGTAACTTACACACAATATTTCAGGCCATAAAGTGCTTTGTGGCCGGTGTTACCCCAGCAGAGGGTACTTGGAGTGATGATTGTATCAAAACTATTAAATCACTGTTGATGGAGCAGTACTGCTCTATAAAGATTGTCGACATCTTAAAAGAGGAACTGGTTGCCTATGCTGTAGATGTTATGCTGCAAAGTTCAGGTAAGTTCTGAGTCTTTCTTTGTAAATTAAACCCTTAATACCTTTTTTAGTCCCTCTCCTATTATTTGAGAAGAAATAAGTGAGGTCAAGTAAATTCCATCTGGAATCACATAGTTTTTGACTGACAACGGGGCCTTGGATTGGCAGTGTGTCAAGTATGTGTCACAAACTCATAGAACTGAGTGGCTTAAATGGCTAGATTTAGATGTATCTATATTAGTATCCTTAGAATATATTTATTGTAATATTTACTCCTGATTTCTCCTTTGAAAGGAATTCTTGCCTTTATTCTTTATCATCAGTGCTTTGCTTTGAGCAACTCCCACAGAACTGCATTTTGTTAGTCCACAGTGTTTAAGCTGTAGAAGTAGAGACATTTTGGAATGCTGTTTTCCATTCTGGATTCATATCTGTTTGAAAAGTAACTTCTTACAGTGTATGTGTAATTTCGAGTTCTCAAGGTTTTGCACCTCTACTTTTAGCATCACGGGTGACTTGTCAGAAAATGTAGTTGATATGCTGAAGTTTATGTATTTTGTTTCTTTGTTAAGTATATTTCATGCTGATTCAAGATTTTGGATATGATTTAAGAGAACTTGAAGTTCATGTCCGTGCTGACTAACGTTTGTTTCAGCCATACTGTCAGTCTGACAGAAATGGAGACTGGTGTCTTAGACTGATCTCTTCTCAGGAGTAGTGGTTATTCTGAGTATGCTTGTGAGATGATAACCAAACCTTTCACGTTCACAATTTTGAAGAGAAACAGGTTCATCATGTTTTCAGTCAAGTGACTGGGAATTTTGCTTCAATTTTATTTATTTGTTTATTGCTTCAGTTTTTAAAGCTGCTCATTATTACTAAACTATGTTTTGCCCATAGTAACTGATATTATAATATATGCTACTATATTAATAGCTACAGTATCCCTGTTATGTGATTTGTTTTTCATTTAAATCTTTCTATGCTTTGTAAAGTATTTCTTTTTTTTTGTAAAGTATTTCAATGGAGATATATTTTCTTGATTTTTAGGAGAATTCTTAGACCATATGCTTGTAGAAATGGGATATGGTTTGAAAGCCAAAGGACAAAATTCTAAGAAGCAATGTACAGGTCAAAGTGAGTATACAGATTAATATTAAAGTAGTGACTTTAGTTTTGAGAGTATCTTCTGTAATGAATCAAAAAAGCCCATGACTATCGTATTGTCAAGACTTAATAGTAACCATTCTATAAACTGTATAAGAAAGATGAGGTTTTTAAATGTAGTAATATATTCTTTCTTTTTCTTTTTTCTTTTTTGGCAGTACTAGAGATTGAACCCAGGGCCTTCACACTGGGTACATCCCCAGCCATTTTTTTTAATTTTTAAATTTTGAGTCAGGTCTCTTTATGTTTCCCAGGCTGGGCTTGAACTTGTTATCCTTCTGACTCCACATCCCAGAGTTCTGGGACTACAGGTGTGTGCCACTACACCTAGTTAACGATTTCTAATCTCAGTTTTCCCTGCCTGTTTCCTTCCTTCCCAGGTTTATTTTATGTTTTGCATAGTTGTATGTGTTTTCATAGTCTGTTTCCTCCTTCATTTTGCTCCTTTATCAATTACTTTATGTACAGATTATAATTCATTGTCTCTTGTTAATGAATCCAGGGGTGATGCCATAACTTGGGTGTGTCTTCCCCTTTATCTCCCATCCCTTGCCCTATCTAGTTCTTATTAACTTGATTCTTCTTCCCAAATACCCTTTGTATATGTCCTTTTTCTTTCTTTCCTTACTATCATTTCCTAGTGTCAGGAATCCTCATCATTGATGGACAGTTGAAACAACCTTCTGATGTAATATCTTCTCACCAGTCTGTATTTTTATGGCACTTTCCTGTGATATCCATGAAACATAAATCTTGGTGAAGCAGCTCTGCTGAAAACCTTTCAGTAGTTCTTTGCCATCTGGAGGAGAAAAACAGTGTCTGGTAGCAGTCATGGTTAAAACTGTAAGTGTTGGTGCAGAGTGAGAAAGAATAATGAAGAAGGTAAACCTAGGGTCCACAACATAGAACAAGAAGCTTTGATAAGAAAAGTAGGAAGAAAATAGGAACAATGAATGGGTAAATGCTTATGAGAGGAGAAGTCATCTGTGATATACTCTGAGAGTATCCAGTAGAAAGAACAAAGAAATACAGTGAACAGTGTCTACTTCACTAAGGCACTGTGGAGGTACCTTCACGAAGGGTGTTCTGTGATCAGTACAGCCATATAGAGAACAGAGTATGTAACAATGTAATCAGCAAAAGTGCTGGATTCTCCCTTGAAAGGGGGAAGAGCACCTAACCAAGACTTGGAGAGAAGCCTTCTTGGAGTGGCATCACACTGAGCAGGAAATAGCAGGTACTGCGGTGGAGAGTTGTGTCCCAAGAAGAAAGAACACACATGTTAAGGCCTTGAGATATAAAAGAGAATGGTTAGGTCTGAAAACATAAGTATGGCTAGATTGACTATCCAAGGCAGGTGAAGAATAAGGATCAGAAGGTTCAGAGGTGAGTTAGAGGAAATCACAAAAGATCTCAGGAGCTGTGTTAAGGGAGGTGAACTTGATTCTGAAGCCAGTGTAAGAGAATGGAAGGGTGAGAAGCCCCTGGAGTCATGGCCTTTATTGGACATATGTGGTGTTTGTGGGTACAGGACAGTAGAGTTAGAAGGGGTAAGAGGAAGAAATGGGATACTGTTAAATCTTAAGAATTTAACCCTTAGAAGTAGGAGGACCGCTTTGAGTTCAAGGCCAGCCTGGGCCACACAGTGAGTTCAAGCACAGGCTGAATGCATAGCAAGACCCTGTCTCAAAAAAAAGAATTAAAGCCTTAAGAATCTGCCCGTGACCTTGTCACAGAATCCAGCCTGGGCTTCTGTCGTACCCCTTCGTATATGGCCCATTGAGTAGGCTTTATGGCCTCATCTCTTACAGGTTGGAGTACTGCCTCTTGTCATGCTTTTGGCCCTTCTTCTGCGGAGGTGCTCTCATGCCCAGCTCCACTTCCCATGCCTGACTCTGTGACTGTACAGCCCCTTGCCGGGCCCCCTCTGTTGAAATATTTATCATATTTAACTCCTGATGTAGACATTATCTGTCCCTCCTACAATATTCAGAACTTATAGGAACTAAAACCATAGCTTTTTACTGAACTATCTCTCCCCATTGCTTAGCATGGCATCTGACATGTGATCAATGTGTATAATTTTTTTAAAACCACAAGAACCCTTGATCCGCTGATGGAATCACGCAGCTGAAAGACTATTGAGATCATCTACTCCATCTTTTTACATGTGAGGAAACACACGCTGACATACAGTGGGTTACTCTCAGACTGGGGGGAGATCAGAATCCAGGCTACTTAATGCAGTTCAGTGCTCTTTCCACCAGACTATTCATCCTTTCCTATGAGACAACAAGAAGGTGTCTCATTCTTCTTGCTATTGAAAGATTTTTAGAAATGTTTTTGACTTTCAGTTTCTCTCTTGATGTTTTATATTTGAGACCATTGAATTTACATTGGCTAGTGTTTGGGATCATTTATCCCATTTCAGTGGGATTTCTGACATAACTTCAAGAAGCCCTTGTAATGTACTCTGAGATGTCATTTCTAAGTGGCAAATTGCTCCATTTGTGCATTGTGTCGTAGTTTTCCCTTGGTCTTCAAAGAGTCAGACTACATAGGTTCATAATGTGGATCATTTTCTCCAATAATTTTATAGTACTTTAGAAAATCTGTTCTCTCATATCTCTGAGTTTAAAACAATGAAGTGAACCTTATTTTTATCTGAGTATCATTAGCTCCTTAAAGCAGTTGTTTTTGTAGATTATGGTATGTGGATGTCATGATGCCTCTTAAATCTTAACCCTAAAAACACATTGGTTGAGAATGTGGAACTTTTTAGGCCACAGGCTTTTCATTCCTGTGAGTTTTCTTGTTCTGAAATGCTTTTCTGGCGCTTGAAGCCCTTCCTCCATCAGACTCATGTCAGCCCTGGTTTTCTTTTTTTCTTAGTACTTATGTTGCTTGTTCTTCTTTTTTTGTTGTTTTAGTTTTTGTTTAATGCATTTTTTAATTGTGAAAAAAATTGTGGGTATTTTTGTGTTTTCATTTATGGTTTGATTTGGTTTGTTCTTTGCAGTACTGGGAATTGAACCAGGGACTTCACACTCAACTACATCCCTGCCCCTTTTGTATTATTTTGAGACAGAGTCTCACAAAGTTACCCAGACTGGGCTGAAACTTACAATCCTCCTGCGTCAGCCTCCCAGAGTGCTGGAATTACAGGTGTGCCCCACCATGCCTGGCTTTAAAATTGTGTTTCTAATTCAATTTATTATTTTATTGTGATAAATTTTTTTTGAATAGGATTTGTCATTTCACTGTAGAATGGGCCCTTCTCTGAAGTGTTTTTACTTCAGGATCATCGGAGGTTATGTATTCAAAGTTAAGTTTTCTAGAACTCTTTTTATGTGAGGCTTTTTTGGTTTTTTGTACCGGGGATTGAACTCGGGACCTTGTGCTTGCGAGGCAGGCGGCGGAACCTCTGAGCTAAATCCCTGGCCCTCTGGAACTCTTATAGAGACTAAAGATTCTAATATACAACTTTTTAATCAAATTTGAATTTGTTTCTTTTTATACTACTGGCCATCTCTCTTAGGGCTAGTCTGGCCTTTGGTGAGATAGAAAACTGACTTCATCTCAGACTGCCACCTTCTAGGAATTTTGCCCATTCGTATTCACATTCTCTTTTTCAAAACGATCAAAGTTTGCCTGATTTTTTAAAAATGTAGTGAAACCAAAATAACTTATTTTTCTGTTTGTGGATAAGGTGATCCTGCAGATGTTGGAATGATGACCGCTGAAAACAAAATTGCTGTAGACAGAAGTGACCTAATCCCCAAAGTATTAACTTTGAACGTAGGCGATGAGTTTTGTGGTGTGGTTGCCCACATTCAGACACCAGAAGACTTCTTTTGCCAACAACTACAAAGTGGCCGTGAGTGAATTGTCTTAATTTATTTAATCACAGTAACATACTTCAAGACTCAACACACAAAACTAAAGATAAAGCAGCAAGGTAGTGTTCCTTTTGTTTAAGATGTGATCTGTATCCACAGGTAAGCTCGCTGAACTTCAGACTTCCCTTAGTGAGTACTGTGGTCAAGTGTGTCCACGGTCTGACTTTTACCCAACCATTGGGGATATATGTTGTGCTCAGTTCTCAGGTAAGTAGAGAGAATATTGTGTTTAACTTAGAGCTGAGTGAAAATGAGACAGAATCCTTGGCACTGAATGGATGCATTTGAAGCTTGTGCATTTAGGTGCACCATTTATCTTTTTAAATATGTCCAGTTAAACTGGATCAAAGGAATGTATGGTATGTATAAGGGCAGAGAGCCTAGGGGTGTCGAGAGTAGGGATAATATAGGAGGTATTTTTTTCAGCCCTTTAGTGGTTGGAGATTGGTACAGATAATTCTGTTTATACAGACACCAGATAAAGAACCTCTAGGTTTGTATCCTCCCCAGATTAATTCGGAATAACAGGAGGACTTAGAAGGTTAGCAATGTAATAGTGCAGTCTTTGTAGCTACGCAAACCCACCTGTGATTGCCAGGTTCTGTTACTCTGTGCTGAAGGGATGATAGGTAGCTAATAAGCACCAGTATGTCAGTTGCTTGGCTGGGGGAGTCCAGTTGACTCATACTGCAGGTGTTCTGGAAGTATCCCTGATGGATGCAAATGGTTCATGTATTGATCAGGACCTTAGGATTCACACAATTAGGACATATTCTCTGCCCTGCTGAGCTGTCTTCTAGAGAGACAAGGCATACAAATTAATAATGACAGCATATGTCATAATTAGGAAGCTAATAAAGATTACATTTTAAGAAATGAAGGCTTTGGGTAAGCAGAATACAGTGTTCGGTAAGTATATGTGTTTAGTAAAACTTGATAGTTTTTAAGGTAAAATCTAGAAACGACCATCTAGTTTAGTCAGTGTTTACCTTCATGGAAAAAGTCATTTGAGATTGAGTCTTCTGTGTTTCAGAGGATGACCAGTGGTACCGTGCCTCTGTTTTGGCCTATGCTTCTGAAGAGTCTGTACTGGTTGGATATGTTGATTATGGAAACTTTGAGATCCTGAGTTTGACAAGACTTTGTCCTATAATTCCAAAGTTGTTGGAATTGCCAATGCAAGCTCTAAAGTGTATGCTGGCAGGTATGAAGTTTTATCATCCCACTGTGATTAAAGTATTAAAACCTATAAATGAAAATTGAAATATGAAAAAAATGCATGAGGCAGGGAAAACCTGCTTGACAAAACAATAACATATGATCATATGTTTTGAAATTATCGTGCACATAATTTGTCCCACCAGGATCAGGGCTTTCTTTCCATTTCAATAGATTGGCTTCAGCAGTCTTTATTAAAATGTGTCATATTTTAACTAGTATCTAGAATCAGAAAGATAGTACCGAGTTTTTGCTGTTAGCAGCAGTTCTTTTAACTACATTTAGCCACATATCCAAGATCATTTCCTTAGACTATATGGTAAGATCTAGGTGTCAGTGAATCTACTGCTTTTCTTTCATATTTGTGATATATACTCTTCATTGTCCTCTGGGAAGAGTTGCATTGGTTTTTATGCTCACAGGAAGGTATGAGGGAGTGAACTTCTTCATACATTCGTGTACCAGGGAGCTATTTCTTCATCTTGGCCACTGTTGATAAGGCAAAACCTAAATCATTTCAATTTGCTTCATGACTAGAGGTTGAACATTTTTTGTAAATTATTTGGATCATTTAATGATCTGTCTTAGGCATAACCTCAGGATTATTGATTTGTAAGTGCCCTTTCAGTACTGTTTGTGCCCCAAATATGTGTCATGTGTTAGTGAAGGGACTAGCATTTCTTCTGGATTATTTTATATTTTAGTATTTTCTTAACAGTTTTATTGAGGTATAATTTATACACTCTGAAAGTTACTGTTTTGGATATACAGGTCAGTACTTTTTAGTAAATTTACTGGGTTGTATGCCATCATCATGATCCAGTTTTAGAACACTTCCATCAGTCCAGTGAGATCTCTTGTACCTAGTTTATGGGTAAATCTTGCTCCCCAAGCAGCAAGTAGTATACTATAGATTTGCTTTACTAAACATTTTCTATCAGTGGCATTATGATTTTTTTACACAGAAGTGTAAAAACATTTTACAGGCTTTTTATTCTGTATTCACTTTCATTTTTAGAAAGGAGAGACTTTTTGGTTCCAGTATTTGGCACAGATTTAAGCTTAAGTTTGCGGAAATCAGGAGTTATATGTCAGAATACTTGTTTTAGGAATTTAATGTTCTTTAAAAAATTGTTTGTTAGGAGTAAAGCCATCATTAGGAATTTGGACTCCAGAGGCTATTTGTCTCATGAAAAAAATTGTGCAGAACAAAATGGTCATGGTGAAAGTGGTGGACAAGTTGGACAGCAGTTACCTGGTGGAACTTAGAGACAAATCTGTGACACCTGTCATCAGTGTTGCTAAAGTTCTCATAGATGCAGGCTTTGCTGTGGATGAAAAGGAGACAGTCACAGATAAACCTAGTGGTAAGTGAATTATCTGCTAGATAATGTCTATGCTGGAGTTCAGTTGGTTCTGTAAATGTGTGGGTTCCGATGGCTTCCAAAAGAATTGATGTTGAGTGCCTTTTTGTCTTTTAAAATCAAGCATTCATCTAAATATGTTTAAGAGTGTGTTTGAAAACTGAAATCTTTGTTGAAAGTTTTATGGGTCATTGGCAGCTGAAGACTGATCAAAAATTCCAATTTGAAATTCAATGAGGAAAAAATGATTAATTGTTAAAACGGATCTTTAAGGTTAACTTTTCTGTAAAGTCACTTAGAATGTCAGGGGACATTTAGGTCTTCCAAAGTAGTTTCATTAGCAACCCATCCCCTGCCAGAGCCTCCCCATACTCTGTCCCTTTGTTGTGCAATATGTTTATTTTCACAGTTCCCCTGAGTGCAGAAGGAAAAGTAAATCCAGTGGAGTGGACATGGGTTGAACTTGCAGTTGACCAAACAGTAGATGTTGTAGTCTGCACGATGTATAATCCTGGAGAATTTTATTGCCATATCCTTAAAGAGCATGGTAAGTTGACTTACGTATTTCTTTTTTGCAAATATATGGGCATAGATAAAAATTTAAGATGTGTTTGTTAGTGAGTATTGTAGTTACTTTTCTCATCACTGATACAAAATACCCAACAACCAGACTTACAGGAGGAGAGGTTTATTTAGCTCACAGCCTGTAGAGGTTTCAGTTTACTTGGCTGGCTCCAAGGCAGGGTGGCATGGGAGAGAACAGTTCTTGGCAGGCAGAATGCGGCAAGGCAGTATGCAGCAAAGTAGTGAAGCAGCAAGCAACAACAGCAGTCCTCTTTCTGTCTCTTACATTTTCTCCAGGCTACACGCCCTTAGAGCAATAGCACTCAAACCCTGGGTGGGCCTTCCCATTATCTACACCCAGAACTATGCCACACCAATCAGTGGACTAATTTAGTAATCACACACTCTAGATCCAGCCACCTCTGAAAACCCCCACCTATGACTACATGAAGCTGGGGGGTGGGGAGTGAATCTAGACACAAGCCATAACAGTGAGTAATAAAAGTATTAGAAGGGCCAAATGAGTATTTGTATTTCCAAGAAAAATTTAGTTTTACTTGGCCTCTATTCTGTCTTTAGCCATTATATTTTCACATTTAGAAATATTTCATATTTCTCATCTTATTTAAAACAGTTTAGATTTCATAGACTGTCTCCCAAATTCATTTTTGGAAATTTATTGTTGACTTTATCAATGTATTACATACATATAGATGAGTTCTCAAAGTGCAGCATAATGAATAACCACAAGGTCAACACAGCCTTGTGATTATATAACCAGCCTCTAGGTCAAGAAATAAAATGTTATCAGTGTTGCAGAGGTTTTTTTCAGGTTAGCTCTTGTCGTTACTGCTCTTTTCTCGGAGAAGGAAATACTGTTTCACTTTCTTATAGCACAGATTTGTTTTTTGTGGGGTTTTTTTTTTTTTTTTTGGTTTTGAACTTTACACAAATGGAATCATACAATCTGTATTTTTCTTTACTTTGTTGCTGTTTTTGCCTTGTGAAATTGCTACCTGTAGCTGTAACTTACTTATTCTACATTGTGTTCTGTTGTATGAGTCCATTATTCTTGTCTACCATTGGATATTTGGCTTATTTCTAGTTTGGGGCTATAAAAATTATGTTGGTCATGCTAGTGTAATATTGTACAAATTAGGTAATACATTTCCATTGAGTCTATACCTTGGAATGAAATTATGACATCATAAAGAGTATATGTATTTTCAGTTTCAATCAGTGAATGCCAGTTTCTAAGTGATTATGACAGTTGTCAGTTTGAAAATTCTTATTGCTATTTATCCTCATAAACATGTGTATTCTTTTTCATTTCAGCCATTCTGGAAAGCATCACTGATTTTAACTTTTCTAAATCTTAGTTTTTCTTTCTGTCAAATGAGGACATTGAACCTAGATAATTGAGTCCAGCTTGACTGTCAAGTTGTGAGATTTGTCATTCCTTCATTTAAAGTTACTTGCTGGGTGGGGCATTATTTAATAGAGGATAAAATTTAAAATTTTCTATTTCCTTTTTATTTTCAAGGGTGGTTTTATAAGCATATGGTATTAAATTCAAAAGTTATGAAAGAGTATGTAGTAGAAAGTTCCCCAGTTCCTCTTCTCAGTTTTCTAAACATCTTTTCAGAAGTACTCTGTACATATGCTTGTATGAATATATGTATTCCTTTATTGTGTATCCATAAGTAATAAAATACTTTAACTTTTGTACTTTTTCTCCCACTATATTTGGATATCAGTTAACATAGTGTTTTCGCCATTCATTTTTTAAAACTTTTTTAAAATTTTGGAATAATTTTAGATTTACAGAGAAGTTGCAGAGATGGTATGAAGAGTTCTGTACACCCTTCACCTAACTTTCTCTGTAGGTGACATGGTACATAATCATGGCACGTTTGTTTTGAGTAAGAGACCAACAGTATTACATTATTAGTAGCAGAAATCCAGACTTGACTTCGATTTTGCTAGATTTTCTTCAAATGTCCTTTTCCTGGTCTGAGATCCAGTGTTGGACGCCACATTATTGTTTAGTCTTCATTCTGTTTATTTTCATGATCACATGATGTCTTAGTTATGTTCCCATTATTGAGACACAATACCAGACACCCATAACTTGTGTGTGTATGTGCATGTGTATATGTGTGTATGTGTGTATACTGGGGATTGAACTCAGGACTTTGCACTTGTGAGGCAGGTGCAGCGCCACTGAGCTAAATCCCTGGCCCCAGACACCCATAATTAAAGGAAGAAAGGTTTGTTTTGGTTCACAGTTTGTAGAGGTTTCATTTCATAGTTGACTGACTCCAGGACGAAGCAGCATGGCATAGGGGCATGACACACAGGAAGCAGTGAGACTTTCTTTTTCTTTCCCTTTTATGCTGTCTAGGATACAGGCCTATTGGTGCCACCCACACCTGGGCTGGGTCTTCCCTCTTCAGTAAGTCCACCCACAACCAGAGCTGTGCTAAACCAATCCGTGACTAATCCAGTATCACGCACCATGATCCAGTCACCCCCAAAAGCCCTACCTATGAGTACATGAGGCTTTGAGGGGCCCTCTAAATATAAGCCATAATATATGCTATTCCATTGTGTGGATTTATCCTTGTTTAATTAACCTAGGTTTGGATAAAGGATTAGTACTAGTTTTCAAGGTTTCATTACTCAACAGTCCTTGTACTCTGTGATTTTACTCATTACAACCTTGGGACACATTCCTAAATTGCAGTTATTAGGTCAGAGGATAACATGTGCTTGTGCCAGTATCCTTCCAAAGGTTGACCAAGAAAAGCCCCAGCAACAGAGCGTGAGAGTGCCTTGTTCTACACCATTTCCCAAAACATGCCTTTATGCTTTTTTATTTGGTCTAATCTGAAAGGCAAAAATTTTAACCCATAAGTCTCATTTCTGTGACCTGACCCACTATTAGTATTTAAGAGATGTTGGCTTGTCTTTTACCTGCGTAGTGGCTCAAATCCCTTTACCTTGCATGCTAAAGTTCTGCATAGACTGTGTCTTTCTGAGTACCTTTCTGTAGTAGCTCAACTTTCCACTTCTAGGCTTTGCTCAGCTGTTCCCCACTAAGTAATTTTTGGCTGCCCAATTCTATAACTGTGTAATGTGTTTGAGTCACTTCTTCCAGTTGGAATGCCCTCTCCTTTCTGTCAAATCACACTTCAGATTCCTCTGTGAAACCTCCAGAAAGCAGAGCTCACAAGCTTTCTAAATTCCTCTAGCACCTATTATCTATGCCATCCATTTTAGTAATCATGTTTCTCTTGCGGGACAGCTTTTATTTAACTTCGTGTATGTTTGTATAGTGTTTCCTGTCTACTCACAAAGCTCACATTCTGGTATACTGATGATGATGCCACACCCGTGTATCCATGCCCACTAAGTCATTGGTAATGGCTTTGCGAGTATTAATTAAATAAAAGCTTATTTACCCGATAATTTTTAGGTCAGGAAAAGCATTCAGTGTATTTCATAGGTGTTTTGGTATATATGTGAGATTTTTATAATCAAAATGTTTTCTGACTTTAAGGAAAACCTGTGTTTGGTATTCTTAATATTAAATCCTGTATGTATTTTTTTAGCCTTGGAGAAGCTCAGTGATTTGAATAAATCGTTAGCAGAATATTGCCGACAGAAGTTACACAATGGGTTTAAGGCAGAAATAGGGCAGCCTTGTTGTGCTTTTTTTGCGGGTAAGTTGCAGTCGATGACATTGTGACATTAAAACCTTTTTGTTTCTTGACATTCTACCCTTATTTCTACCCAGTACTTAAGCATATAGTTTTCACAGCCAAGAGTAAATGAATAAGATGTCATTGTTTCTTTTTTAACAAAGAACCTCCAAATTGTACATTCTTGCCTAGATTTTATTAAACATTTTAACGATTTTTCTTTCCAGAATTTCTAACATTAAATCAGGTAATGGAAGAGCTGTTCACACAGGGTCTCTGTTTCCTCTGGTCACCCTATACATGTTCATTTTGAGAAGTATTTGTTCAATTTGTGTGCTTCACTGCAAGAGTTTTTGTTTGTTTTGTTTTGTTTTTTGAGACAGAGTCTAGCTTTGTAGTTCATTCTGGCTTTGAACTCACTAAGTAGCCCAGGCTGGCCTCAAACCCTCTCTTGGTGATCCTCCTGTCTCAGCCTCCTGAGTGCTGGGATTACAGGCGTGCACCACCATGCCCAGCCTGCAAGAGGTTTTTATCCACAATTTATTTTTCATGCTATTTTACCAAGTAACAAGTCAATCTAAGTAGTTAAGAGTAGTGTAAGGTTTTTTTTAGGTGTGAGGATCGAACTTAGGGGTTCTCACATACTAGGCAAGCACTCTACTACTGAGATACATCCTTAGCCTTGAAATTACAGTGGTATCTCAGTGCATAAATACTTGTATTTGCAAACAGTTTGATTCACAAACAGAAGCATTTGATGAAATTTTGTTTTTGTTTGCAAACTCTGCATCGGTTGACAAACACTTCTGTGGCCATTTTTCTCACACAAACATAAAGGTGGCCATCTTTTCCAAACTCATAGAACAAATTAAGTTCATGAACTGAGATACCACTGTAATTCATATCAGATATAAAAGTGTAGTATTATAAAAAAATTGAAGATATTCTAAAAATGGGATTTTGAAAAGTCTTGATGTAGGGATTTTTGATTGAAAAACTAAAGGGATGAACTGCGGAAGAGAGCAAATTTATCTACTTTAAAACTGAAAGTGTAAATAAGGACTAAAATGTATAATAAGTAATGTGAAATAGGAAGAAAAGGGGCAAAGGGGAAGGAAGTGGGAGGGCTAGGGGAAAGGATAGAAGGGAAT